>JAPKID020000867.1:0-16323 GCA_026931265.2 Tropidonophis doriae | reverse complement strand
GCCAGGCCTGCGAGAGGGGGGACTCTCGCAGTAATAAAAGGTCTGCCCTTGAGTACATATTAATATATAGATGGTTAGAAAATTAGATATGAATATAAATATACAAATACAATATACATGGGTCATATAGTTGATTATAGAAGACATCGTTGGCTGACTATAATATTAAAATAGATGTATAAAATAGATATTAAATAGATGTTAAAAACATAAATAGTTCATAGATCGAATAAATTTCATGTGGACCAGTGAGGGATAGTCCGGCTATTATAGTTTATAGATCTTACAGTTCCAGAAATTATCGCCATCATAGTTGATAAAAGAGTCTGTCCGGATAGGTGCATCGGAGTATAAAACCCAGGGGGAAGGCACGGCCCTCTTTTTTCAATTTTTCCAGTCTGAGTCCGCAGGCCTTAAAAGTTACCCAGTTAAGGCCTGTCAGAGCTTATTTGGACTCTCAGGGCTCTTCAGGCCTCAAGTTCTATAGCAAAGGCCTTGAAACGACGTGGACCGTCCACTTCTCTACTTTCTGGCCTGGCCCGGCTCGGACGAAAGGCACTGGCAGCCAGGGTGATGACTCTCGGCCTCGCAGGCCTCTCAATCCTCCTGAAGGCCCGAAAGGTGTGCAAGGCCCAGGGCCAGCCGCGTGTCCACCTCCCGGCCCGGCCCGGCCCAGCCCGGCCCAACCCAGCCAAGGCACCACCCTCCTCGGGCTCGGGCACATTCTTGTTAGGCCTCTCTCAGCCGCCTGAACTCCTCATCGCCAAAGTCCTGGGCCGGCCACACCACCACCTACCAGCCCGGCAGTCTCCTCGCCCTCCGCACCCTCTGCACCCTCCGCACGATCTCACTCTCTCCCGCCGCAGCTCAGCTGCTGATCACTCCTCCGCTCTGCCTCAGGGCATCCATATCGTCCTAATCCCCAGCTCAGAAACGGCGGTGGCATCGGCGTCAACATCCTCCGGACTCCTCCAGCCTTCAGCGGCGTCCTCCAAGCCAGCCGACGCCCCGGCCGGCGTGTAAACGCAAGGACGCCGACCTCCTTCCTCGGCATCCCCGAAGCCATCCAGGGCTCAATTGGCTCCCCAGGTGGGCGGCTCACTGGTCCCGGCCCCCAAAAGGCAACAGCAGGCCGGGCCACATGAAACTAGGCCAACGAGCTCCATGACCCAAAACAGAGCTCAAGGGTAACCCGCCATCTTCGCGCACCCAACAGGGCATACATTTAGAATTACTATATTTTAAAGCTGTCTTGGAGAAAATTGAATAAAAGTGGGTAGGGGTAGCTGAGGGGAAGATAGACTATAGGGAGAAACTAGCATCAACAGAAGCTGTGGAAGAAATAGGCAGCATGGAAGCAGAGAAAACAAATTCTGAAACCAAAAAGACTTAACATCATAGTCACGGTTGGAAAAAAATAAAGGGAAGCAACATGGTGTGAATAACAGGCTAATTCCTGTTGTAATGAGCTCTACCTAAATATTGGGAAGGAAAATAAGGAAACGAGAATACGAAGAAACAGGAAATCATAGAGACCTACATATAGGGATGGATGAGTCCAAAAGCTTGGAAAACTAAACCTGATGACCCATCCAGATTGGATCCTGCACCTACATATGTTTTTCCAGAAAACAAATATGCTTTATCAAGATATGATTTCAAGTGTTACCCGATGCATCTGATTACTGTATTTTTCAGAGTATAAGACACACCTCCCCCCCAAAAAAAGATGGTGAAAATCTGGGTGCGACTTATAAACTGAGTACAGCATTTTTTGTCTTACCAAAAACCCTCCCCTTTTGCAAAAATGGATGCAGAGAGGGTTTGGGAGGCTTGCAAAGTGCTCCTGGTGTCTGGAGAGGGCAAAAATGAGCAAAAACAAATGGACAGCTTTTGCTCATTTCCCCCCCCCCCCCAGCTCCCAGGAGCACTCTACCAGCCTCCCAAACATCTGTATGCCTTTTTCCCCCCATTCTTATTTCTTTTTTGCAAAAAACGAGGTTTTGGGAGGCCTGCAGAGTGCAAAACCTTTATTTAAAAAATTACCTCTTCAAAATCATGGTGCGTCTTATACACCAGTGCATCTTATAGTCTGAAAAATACTGTGCTACTCTATTAGTGATAATATTTTATTATTTTTATCTAGTACAGGATGCCTAACAATGAGATTTAATTCCATTTGGAGAGGATTTGAATGTAAAAGGAAAATATGCTTGCTTCAGGAAGAGCAATGGAGTAGGTGTGTAGAGAGTTCTTTTTAAGGGATAGCTTTCTACCATGCTTGAATAAACATATTTGTTTCAAACTAGCACCAAACTAACCTTCTTTCATGAATATATCTGAATTGAGAATTAACCTCACGTATGTCAACTTAGAAAGATGTGGTGCTTCCATGGCTAAGATGCTTATCAATCAGAAAGGTCGGCAGTTCAGCAGTTTGAATCCCTAGCACCACATAATGGAGTGAGCTCCTGTTACTTGTCCCAGCTTCTGCCAACCCAGCAGTTAGAAAGCATGTAAAAATGCAAGTAGAAAAATAGGGTCCACCTTTGGTGGGAAGGTAACAGCTTTCCCTGCGCCTTTGGCATTTAGTCATGCTGGCCACATGACCATGGAGATGTCTTCAGACAGTGCTGGCTCTTCAGCTCTGAAATGGAGATGAGCACCGCCCAGTAGAGTCAGGAATGACAGCACATATATAGGGAAACCTTTACCTTATGTCAATTTGAATTAAGTTATTTTATTAAAAAAGAGACATGGTTAAATTCTGATTTTAACTGTGCCATCCTTACTTTTGATTTTGATTTTTTAATTTTATTAAATTTATACCCCGCATCCATCTCCCCAAAGGGACTTCTATATCCAATGATGTGTACTAGATAAATAAGATATGATTTTGGTCGCACTATCTGGGATCAGAAATGACAGTGACAGAGTTCCCATTTCCCTAATTTACTGTACTTTGTTTAACAGTGGTGGTGGGATCCATTAACATCTTCCTTCCCACTCCTCATTGTTTCATAAAGAGGAGTTTGAGGCCAGTGTCCTATTTGGGAAGAGTTGGGTTCTGGCTGGCTTTACTACCATTTTGCTCATGTGTGCACTGGATGCATGCTGCATGTGCATGCACAGTTCAATTGGAAATGTTCTGCACATGTGCAGAACTCAAAAGCCAGATGTGGAACGAATGGTGGTGATGGCAGTGATGGTGGAACCAGGGAACCAGTTTGTGGGCGTGGCAGGCGTGGGGCGCTGCCGGTTCCAACAACCCAGGTCGCCAAACCACTATTGATTTGGCTGAACTGGGCTGAATGGGTAAGAACCCACTTCTGTACTGGGGTCTTAGGTCCTGATGAGTAGATCTAAGATTTCTGGTGTTCTTTCTTGGCTGTCCTTTTATTTATTTATTTTCAAATAAAAGAGATTTTCAAAAACCAAACTGTTCCCTACATACAAATAGCCACCAGCTAGGAACATTCAGAAGTTCTTCCTCTTTTGAGTAACATTGTGAGGCATAAACACACTATGGGATTCTCTCAAAATATTGCATAGTCTTAACAAACAATAAGGGTGGGAACTTTTGGTCATGCAGTGAATACTTCGCAGTTTGATGTAGATCAAAACCATGAGTTCTCTGAATCACTTTCACTACAGGGCAGATATAAATTACTGCATCATCATTTTATTTTGAGAGGAATAAAAGCAAAATGTTCATTTCCTTGTTGAATCATTTCCCTCGGTACATTTGTTTTGAGTAAAAGATATTAAGGTTAGGATGACCAGAAACTAAGAACGGTGCAAGTTACAATAATAATAAAATTAGGCTTCAGGGGATGAAAAGCAGGTGGGATCCAAATTAATTGGGCAGGAATAACTGAACCTTGCTAACACAGTAAAGAAAAGCAGCCAAGTGGGTCAGGGCATAGAAAACATTTTCTCTGCAGCATTTTGGGTGGAACATTTTGTTAGTTAGAATTATGGCCAAATTTCTTGTCCTGAAAATTACAGATCACATGTCCATTTTATGAGGGTGTGTGAAGGGGTGGGTTTCAAAATTTTTAGCAAGGGGTTCTCTGCCTGGTTGCTGGGTGGGCGTGGCCATGGTGGGTGTGGCCTAGTCGGCTTCTTGCACCATGGCGGAGATGCTGCTTTTGCCTTTCCTGGGCTCCAGAGGCCTTACTTGAACTTCCAGGAGGGTGAAAATGGCTTTCTTAGGTTACGGAGGCAAATGGGCAGGCAGGCAGAAAGATAGAAAGACAGAATGACAGAATGACAGACATAGATAGATGATAGATGATAGATGATAGATGATAGATAGATAGATAGATAGATAGATAGATAGATAGATAGATAGATAGATAGAGTATATACCGACTTGAACTCCAGTCCCACCTTAGCCACTTGACCAAACTGGCTCTACTCCTTCATACTGGTGTGAGGCAAATTTTGTAGTAATACACCCACACATAGTATAAAACATTAACAGTAGGAAAAAATGCCTTTAAATCTTCATTTCTTTATGGTAACACAAAAACATGCACAAGCAGGGAAAAAGAAACCCAAAAACCATTTAGGAGAAAGAAATATTGACTGAAATTATTCTCTATTGTTCTGCAAAATACCTGCCATGGCTCTTGATTTAATCGATCTTGTGTTCTATCTTTCCTCTTTTTTCTCTGTTTTGTCTTGGATGAAATTATTTCTTGCAAAGCCTGAGCCATAATATAAACTGCATTGTAGATGCTATAACTGTGACCAGACATGCTTGTGTCAAAGAGAGTCACAGGGAGATTCTCCAATTTTTCCTCCCCAGTGCAGATATCCTCATCTTTCTCTTCTGGAGGGGAATTTGAGAAATCACAGTTAAATGCATCTTTCCACAAGACTCTGATAAAGTCATCTCTATTTTGTGAAATGGGATTTCTTTTTTGCAGAAAGTTCTGGAATCCTCTAGGATAATTTGTGTGAATGGCAAAGGACAGTGCTCCATGGAGGCAATGTATGTCCCAATCTCTTAGAAAACCTGGAGAAGCAAAGTCCATCTGGGCTGTCATGATCCACACTCGGCTCTCAATTGCCATATCATAAAACTGTGCAAAGTGGAAAATTGATCTTAAGACACTCATGGTATGCAGTTCACCTTGTATAATAACAGTATTGGCAGTACTTCCCGTGACCACACGTGAAGTTGAAAACCAATCCATTGCTGCTTCAGCAACATCGCCTGAAAAGGACATTTTGGGCATTGTTTCTAAGAAGTCCACACAGATACCATGCTGAGAATAAATGGGAAGTATGTTCTGCTTAAATATCTCTCCATTGTCATCATTATATGCAACTACACCAATCCAGGTCCACTTGAAATGCAGCAGCAATTCAAGAATCCCCATATACTGATGGGTCCCATTTGGAAACATTTGGTGGAAGAAATCTTCTTTGGTTTTGTCTTCTATTATTGGAGATGATCCATAAATGATCTTAGGATGGAAAGACATAGGAGAAGGTGATACATCGTGATGATCAATCTTATGATAGATCCAGTTGAAAAGTAAGGCACTGGAAAAAGGTTCTCCATTCACCTTTATTTTGCATTTGGTTGTTCTATTTCTTATTATAAAAGAGTGTAAAAGGAAACATTCTATCTGCAAATATCTTTCTTCAATATTAGTATTACAGTAGGCTGAGCCCGAGATTGGAGTCAAGCATGTCAATAGTCTCAAGTCCCTTTTCATCCACAAGAGAGCTAAATCCAGCCCACCTTGATTCTGATGATTTTTATCTGCCACCAATTTGCTTTGCTGTTAGTTCTAATTTTTGTAGAGAATGAGTTAAAAGATAAAGGTAAAAGTTCCCGTCGCACATATGTGCTAGTTGTTCCCAACTCTAAGGGGTAGTACTCATCTCCATTTCAAAGCTGAAGAGCCAGCACTGTCTGAAGACATCTCTGTGGTCATGTGGCCAGCATGACTGAATGCTGAAGGCACACAGAACACTGTTACTTTCCTACCAAAGTGGTCCCTATTTTTCTACTTGCATTTTGTATGCTTCGAATGCTAGGTTGGCAGAAGCTGGGACAAGTAATGGGAGATCACTGTGTTACATGGTGCTAGGGATTTGAACTGATGAGCTGTCGATCTTCTGAAAGACAAGTTCAGCATCTTAGCCACTGAGCCACCACATCCCTTAGGGAATGAGTTAGCATGCAATAAACCTGTGGTCAATTGAACTATCTTACTTTCTGATTCACCTAAGTATGGCAACAAATACACTTTTCAAAGTCCTTCAATTAAGGCTGTTAAGCACATGAATTCATGGGATAGCCTCATGGTTTGAAACAGTGATGAGTAAATACAGAATGAGTTTGATACAAATTCATTTGTGCCAATCCTTCACATGCAAACACAGATTAAACATTCACCAAGTTGGTTCTTCAGAAAAGAAAAATCATGTATCTTTGAAACGAGATATCCATGTTCTGGCATGCATACACAAGATCATATTTAAAATCAAGGGATGCAGTGCTTCCCCATTGGATTTCAATGCCTACAGCTTACCTGTGGCACTTTGTAAGTGCTCAGGATATTTGTCATGTGCAGACAGACTTGAGAATTGGGTCCCCCAACGACTCCCAAAATGTTATTGTGAATATCACATTTGTAGTTGGGAATTAATTTGTCCTTTGTAGATAGTAGTTCCATTGAAGCAAGGTAGGTCCATCTTGCAAAGAAATGGCTATTTAAAATGTGGAAGCCAAAACTGATATTGGGTAAGAGTTGGACATTCTCATTGATTTCCTTCACAGCAAATGCCAAGGCAAGGATGTGCTGGTAATTATGAGTGAACATCCTATATTTAAAAAAAATAGTTTCAGGTTGTTTTCTAGATGACAATGTTCCATCTACTTAGAAATAGATTAGTTGAATTAATTGATCTAGTTAAAGAAATGGGCGAGGGGAGGTAATGTTGTATTATTGGAATTCTGTTTCTCACTGGGAGAAGGGGAGTATGATATCTCTACTTGAAATATATTATATTATATGTAATGGGGAAGAGGGGGGGAAGGGGGAAAAACTCTGTATAAAGTACTAATATTTGTATCATGTTTGATGGAAATAATAAAACTCTTTACAACAAAAAAGAAATAGATCTCCAATCTTCAAACAGTCTGTCTAAGTAGATCTCCAATCTTAGACAGACTGTTATAAAAAATATCTATAGCATATGAGGAACTTCAAGGCAACTGCATGGAACACATTTTAGAAATTATAAAGTTATTTTCACACACAAAACTACAGAATTACTTTTACAGTTTCAGAAACCAGTTTGAAATGTACTGTATTTTCTTTATACAGGGATATTGCTGAAACATGGAAATGTTGGGGGGTATTGCAAGGCCTTGTCTTATTTATATATTTACAATATTTGATATCTACCCATATCATTTATTTTAATTATGACTAAACCTCTGTGCAACCCATCTCGCTGTGGTGATGATAGACAAGAAATCTAACCTATTTTTTTTTTACAATATAATTTTCTGTGAAGTAGAGCATTATGGTATTCTTGTGTTTTATACCTTTACATCTCTGTAGGTCTTTCCATCTCTGAGCATCTCAAGAACCACTCTAGCAAAGTTTAAGAAATGAAAATTATCAGAGGAAGAAAAAAGAATATACATGATTTGAGACTCTGGAGAAAATGCAGAGAAGAAGCAACGAAGATGATTAAAGACCTGGGGACTAAAACATATGAAGAACGGTTGCAAGATTTGAGGGGGATATGATAGCAGTATTCCAATATTTGAAAGGCTGCCACAAAGAGGGAAAATCAACTTATTTTCCAAAGAACCAAATGACAGGGCAAGAAACAATGGATGGAAAGTAATAAGGAAAGAAGCAAATTTTGAAATAAGAAGGAACTTTCTAACAGTGAGGATAATTAATCAGTGGAACAGCTTGCTGTCAGAAGTTGTAGATGCTTCATCACTGGAGGCTTTTAGAAAGAGACTGAACAGTCACTTATCTGAAATGGTGTGGGGTCTCCTGCTTAGGGGGTTGGATTATAAGCCCTCCAAGGTCCCTTCCAGCTCTATTCTGATTGATTGATTTGCATGAAAAGTTGGAAAGATTTCTCTTAATATTTTCCCTCATCTGTTTTTTCTTGTCCACAGATTGTAGATCTAGATGAACTCTATAAATAACACAAATAACTTGAGAACTTTATCTGGTCGAGCATAACATGTTTATAATGTATTAAACCTAAACTACTTACACAAGGTCATCAAAACCTTCCTCAGAAGGTGGTTTCTGGAAGCTGATTGGACTTGAAAAAATGTAGATCTGAGAGAAAATGCCTGCAATGATGAAGTCACCTGGCTCGTAATACTTGTGGAGAATAAAAAGAGGTTTGCCAACCGGACACTTAGCAATAGAAACCTTACTTAAGGCATGAGGCAGAGTCCGTATGCCTATCATTAGGGCCACAACAAATATCACTTTTTCTAAAAAATGTCCTGCCTTCTTCCAAAGTGTCTCCTCCTTCATTGGCATTTGAATACTATTCAGTCAAGAGGCAAAACCATCTAAAGCCAGAACTGTATAATATTTACTATTAATGCTCATAGATGTATAAGCCTGCGTGTCATTAGCTTCAACTCTATGTGAGACATGAATCATTAGTATAATTAAGTATCTTCCCATCTCAAGGGAATGTGTATCAGCCATGCTAGGACAAGGCAGCATTAAACACAGTAATTACATAATTATGACTTGATGTGGAAATAATGACCAACTTGGAATTCTAAGTTCACCATAATGTTCTCAGAAGTAGACCCATTACTGTTTCTCACAGCTCAGCTGTTACCTTGCTTTTTGAATATAAGAGGAATACCAGCTATATAATATCCCTTATGAAGAAAAAGAAAAAATAACTGTATAAGACTTTTGAAAGAGCCATGAAAAAGATTTATTGATTTCAAATTCTCCTCAGAAGTTCCCAGTTTAAGCCAATTTTAAATTTTGGCAGGTGGATCATGTTAATAAACTTCCTATATACATAGGTACTTCGTGAATTATATTGCCTCAATACTTTTGCAGTGTTTTATCTTTAGCTGAACATTTGGGAAACTATTTATTTGGTCTCATAAAGAGAAATAGACCCCAACTTTTGGGATGACTTCTGCTATGCATGGAATAGAATGCTATATATGAAATTGCTTGCTTAACTTGATCTCTCAGCAGATTTTCATAACATAGATAGCAGTATGTATGTATGCATGCATGTATCTATCTGTGTATATAAAGGTAAAGGTTCCCCTCGCACATATGTGCTAGTTGTTCCCAACTCTAGGGGGCAATGCTCATCTCTGTTTCAAAGCTGAAGAGCCAGCTCTGTCCGAAGTCGTCTCCATGGTCATGTGGTCAGCATGACTCAATGCCAAAGGCTAATAGAATGCTGTTATCTTCCCATCAAAGATGTTTCCTATATTTCTACTTGCATTTTATGTGGTTTTGAACTTCTAGATTGACAGAAGCTGGGACAAGTAATGGGAATTCACTCCATTATGGAGCACTAGGGATTCAAACCACTGAACTGCTAATCTTTCTGATTGACAAGCTCAGCTATTGGCCAGCACTGCTTGGTCTGTTGTGTGGATGCTTGGGTGGTTTAGGGGCAGGGAATGTTTTTGGTGGGTGTGGATGTGTTTGGGGATTGTTATGTGTATGGGCCTGGTCTCTGGGTGTTATGTGAATTTTGTTGTATGTAAATACTCTATATATACGTACAATGACAATAAAGTAAAGTAAAGCACACCGGCCTGGTGTAGCTTTTAAATCTATTTTATCAATTGGGTTTTTATTGGGTTTTTTAGAACAGGTTCTAGTTTAATTTGTTTTTAGTATATTTATTATACTTGATGTTTTTATGTTTTATGATTGCCTGTTCACCGCCCTGATTTCCGTAAGGGAGATAGGGTGGTATATAAATTTAAATTTTTTTAAAAAGTAATTAACCTGTGGAACAGCTTGTCTTCAGATGTTCTGGGTGCTTTATCACTGGAAGTTTTAAGAGGAGACTGGACAGCCACTTGTCTGAAATGGTATAGAATCTCCTGCTAAGAAAGGGGCTGTCTAGAAAATCTCCAAGGTTCCTTCAAACTCTTATTATTCTGTATTCTTTATTCAATTCTATATTTGTCCATAATGGTACAGAGTCTCCAAATTGAGCAGGAATTTGGACTAGAAGATCTCCTAGGTCTCTTCTCTGTTATTCTATATTATTTCACTGAAGACATATCTCCAGAAGGTTACAAAAAAGAGGGTGAAGATAGCTCCTACATAATAGTTCGCAGACTATATTGTGGATGCAAATAGTAAAGTGTTCAGTCTGGCAAGATTTTGTCTATAGGTTGAAAATAACAATCACCACTTGTCATTCTTGGAAGAATCACCAAGCGTCAGGTTTTGGACCTAAAGTGAATTAAGCATTCTACTACATTGGGAGTGTCAAACTGGCAGCCTGTGGACTAGATGCATCACGCCAAGGCCACTCCCACCCTAGATCCACAAAGGGGAAAAGTGTTATGATGCATCACATGACAGCAATGTGACACTGCGAGTTTGACACCTGAGAGAATAAGGATGTACTATATGCATCTAGAGTAATGATGGTGAACCATTTTTGGCTCATGTGCAAAGCGAGGGAGCACAGGGGGGGTCATATGTGGGCATGCCACACCCATAATGCTGTGCACACAACCCCAGCACACATGCATGCACGAGCAGCGTTCCCCCCTTTTTTAGCATGCTTTTTTTTGCTCTCTCCAGGCTCCAGAGGCTTCATAGGAGCGTGGTGTGAGTGTGAAAACAGCCTCCTCCCCCTGGAGGCCCTCTGGAGGCTTCAAGAACATCACTGAAGTCTCCAGAGCCTCTGGGGCATTAAAAACTTCTGGTTTGCTTGTAGGGCCGGGTTTTAGCCCTCCAGAGCCTTCAGGGACCTGTAGGGCAAAAAATGACCCTATGAGCAAATCAGAAGTCACTTCTAAGTTGCTCATAGAGCTGGATTTAGCCCTCCAGGGAAGCCTCCTGAAGGCTCCTGAACTCTCCAGAGGGCTAAAACCGGCCCTACAAGCAACCCGGAAATGACTTCTAGTTTGATGTAGGTGCATTTTTTGCTCTACAGAGCCTTCAGGGAAGCCTCCTGAAGGCTTCAGAGGCCTAAAACCAGCCCTACAAGCAAACTGGAAGTACATTCCTGAAGTTCTGGTTTGCCCATAGGCAAAAAATGGCCTAAAAAAAAGACCAAAGTAATGTGCACTGGCCAGCTGACAGGGCAACACCTCACGTGCCCTGACAAATGGCTCTGCATGCCCATAGGTGAATCTAGAGTGTACTCTGTGAACTATTAGAGTACAGCAATCCTCACCCTCTTTTCTCAAATGTAATCTCTGCACTGAGTTGCTTCTCAATCCTCTGGAATGCTCCCTCCCTGCTGGGAATTCAGCTCCTTACTACATTCCATCATTATTTACTTCTTCATCAAACTATAGAATAACCAGAAATTGAACAACCACCATTAGTCAGATGGATTCTACTGCTGAATGGAGTAAAATAAAGAAGAAAAAAGCAAGTTACTCCCAGCATTGAAGCTCTGAGATCAGAAGACATGGTGTTAAAGAGATCCTTGGAGGGTTAAGAAAATGCCACTTTCTCTAGCAGATGATAGGATTACAGGATTTTTTTAAAGGATTCTTTCAAGTGTCTGATAGTCTAGATTTTCAGCTATTCATAGACCTAAATCTTTGACCAAAAGTTTTATTAATAGAAATGGTTTGAGGGAAAACTTGCCAAACACTAACAGGTGTTTGATGTCAATTTCTTTCTCAGTGTTGCCAAAGTTCAGCATGTCAAAAGTATTACACTTAAATATAAGAAGAAAGGAAAGGAAATAATTACTTCAACATAATAGGTAGCTCATGGTTTATATTCTCCATGTTAAATTGTCTATTTCTGGTATGGTGCAAAGGAACGAACTTTCATGAGTGCCTAGAGCAGGGGTGTCAAATTCAATTTCATTGGCCACATCAGGGTTGTGTTTGACCATGGGATGGCAGGTAGGTGTGGTCATGGTGGGTGTGGCCAGCTCAACATTGTGTGTGTTGGTGCCCATGTGGTCTGCCACTGAAAATGGGCTCCCAAGCTATGCTTTTGCCTGAAACTAGAGGTGAGTTCTTACCAGTTTGGACCAGTTTGGCTGAACCAGTAGTGATTTGGTGGGCTGGGTCACTGGAACCTGCAGTGACCCAAGTCTGCCAAGCCCCTGAACTGGTTCTTCTTATGGTTCTGCCAACTTGATTTTCAGTCCTGCTCTTGTGCAGAATAATTGTAATTGCACAAATTTAATTGTTTTCCTTTTTTAATATTTTGTGCATGCACAGACCTATTTTTGTGCAAATGTGCATGCACATGAAGCACATGTCTGGCATGCACTTCAGCAAAGTGACTGTGCATGTGCAAAATTTTTACACACCAAACCAATAGTATTGCCAGGAGTAACCCACCCCTGCCTGCAATGGTCTCCTGCAACCATCTGTCAGTGAAAAAGCTTGGGATGGCCACCTGAAGCACTATGGGCTGGTCCTTATCTTTTTCCAGGGTGATTATTTTCCAGGCAAGATCTAAACACTCCATGGGCCAGATCTAGCCCCCAGGACTTCAGTTTGACACTCCTGGCCTAGAGCAATCAGAAGGGATGGATGGATTGACCTGACTTCTGATGGCATCTTTTTGAACCAAATTTCAATTTCTGCATGTTCTTCAGAGAATGTATCTTTCACTGAAGTAATGTTATAGAATTATACCAAATTTCTTCCCTCTCATTAACTGTTTTTTATTATTTATATTAGGCCTTAGTACAATAACAAAGCATTTGGGGAAAAAATATGTAGCCCAGTAACCCTGCACTGGAAGAGAGAATGGAAAAGATCTCCACAGCCACCATGTATTTCCCTTTGGTGCTCAAATAGGTAGGAAAAAAAGGACAACCAGACATTACAAAACCATAACAAACTAAAGGAGATAAACTTGGTTTCATTAAAACTGTCTGATAAATGCCTAGCTTTGAAAGCCACACTAAAACCAACAATGGCAAGGAAAAGCAGGTAGAGTAGGACACAGTAAAACATGAGAGTAGAGCCTTCATTACATCCCAGAATGATTTCATCTGCCACTAAGTTCATATCAGCATCTGGGAATGGGGGTGAGATTATAAACCATACAGTGCAAATAATGGATTGAATGAGAGAACAAGAAAGAACAATGTAATTATCTAATGGTTTTCCCAGCCACCTCCTCATCTTGGATCCTGGCACTGAAGCCATAAAAACTAAAATCACAATTATGGTTTTGGCCAATATACAAGAAATGGCTACTGAGAAGACTATCCCAAAAGGAGTTTGTCGTAAAAGGCAAAGGTTCTCCAATGAATAATAAACTGCAAAGAAATGAGAGGACAAGTGAGAGGAGCAGAAGGTAGGTGATGTTCCGGTTGTTGGCCTTGACTATGGGAGTGTCCCGGTATTTGATGAAGATCCCAAGCACCACAGTGGCAATGCATGCAAAGACAATTGTGGCAGTGGCCAAACTGATGCCTAGCGGGTCTTTATAAGACAAGAAAATTGTATGTTTAGGAAGACACAAGTCATGGTTGTTGTTTGGATACTGTCCTTCTGGGCATGGCAAACAATCATCCATATCTGTGGGAATGAATGAATGAATGAATGAATGAGTAGTGAATGAATGAACTAATGAATGAATACATTGCTATTGTTACAGTGTAGAAGATACTGTATTATTGAAGACATAGTGTAGTGCCCTCCGGTTATTGCTTCAATCGGAGTCATTATTATTAGCTATTATAAAGGCACTAATAGAACTGAACTTAATCCAGATAAACTCTTTGATTAATCTACCAAATATTAGAACTCATATAGAATATGATCCAACTATTTTTTTTATTGTTTTGCTTATTTGCATTGGGGTCATGGTGGCTCAGCAGTTAAAGATCTTGAGCTTGTCAGCTGGCTTTGAGATGCAAGTGCCACATAAGAGGGTGAGCTCCTGTTATTTCCCCAGCTCCTCCCCTCAAATTTTTTGTAAGCACAAAAATGCAAGTAAATAAATAGATAGCACTTTGGTGGGAAGGTAACAGTGTTCCAAGTGCCTTGGTATACAATTATGCTGGCCAAATATCATTAAAAATGTCTTTGTACAACACTGGCTTTCTCAAGTAAGAAATGAAGATGAACATCACCCCTTAAAGTTGGACTTAACTGGTCAGGGAAAACCTTTACTTTTATCTTTTGTTTGCATAATTCAAAATATTAAATTAAAGTAGCACCATAAAAGCCATAGATATTACACAATGGGTATAAGGTAAAAGTAAAACGTTTACAAAACAACCATCTCAGTGGTTGACATTAAATACTGGCTCATTGTAAACATAGACAGTATCATAGGCATAATATCACAAAGGGTTTTCAAATTAGCAGAAAAGAATAGATTCTAGTGAGAGGAAAGTTATTCATCTCACAGGTTTTCTAAAGAGTTCATTTAAAATTGGAGCCTAGTACACTCTTTCATTGTTTACAGAACTGTAGTTAGCCTGGCTAACTTATAAATTAAGGAGGTGCAAATCTATGACATTTAGAATATTGATGAGATTGGAAAGTGCAATAGGTATTTGCTTAGATAGAGAAGCACATCAAACCTCTAGTGAGGAAGTTAGGGTAGAACTAAAAAGGCAATGCTGTTTTTGAGAGAATGAATAGATTTAAGTATTTAGTAAATTTAATGTCTTTCTAGACCTACGATTTAACTTGCTTTAGTTTGGAGAGTCTATGCCTTCCTCTTGGTATTTGTCTGATTTTTAATCAACATTATTTGGCTAGATGTCTTAAGGCTAAGATGACAAGATTCATTATTCCTGGGAAGCTAACTAGGGAGGAGATGAAATAGTTTCATTCATTTCACTCATCCTAGCCATACCTTGTATAACCATCCTGATGTTACATCTGACAGCATATGACACATTCAATAGTATATAAATACTGAATTTATTCCACACAGATTTTCATGGAATCATTAATATTTATAAACTGAAGAAATGTTACCATTCTGACTTGTAATCTTTCCTTCTGGACATGGAAGACACTTATAGCAGCAAAAGGGCCTTCCTTCTATTTTGGCCCTACTAGAACCAGAGTGACAATTGTCATTACACAGAGAATGAGGTATTTTCTGAGTGAAAGAGACAAAAAAAAATATTAAAAATGAGTTTGGTAGTTTTCCCATGCTCAGGAGCATTGTGCATACTGAAACACAAACACATATTCTAAACATGGGGACCCTCAGAATGAGAGATAATATTGGCTATTTGTTTACATGGTGTGTAAGTGTCATGATAAGGATTTACAGAATGTTGTACATCTCGGTTACATGAACAATACCTACCAAGCAATGAGGTGACGTGTAGCAGACACAGATTTGGGTTCAATGTAATTCATACATTGCTCAGCTTCTTTCTACTTAATATCAAGTCATTTCCAGAATAGAGTCCTTGACTTAAAACTGGTCACCTAATCATCTTTTGAAGTTATGACAGCTTTTAAAAACCTACTTATGACTGTCCACAAAATTTTTACTGCTGACCACACTTCCACAGTCAGTGAATTCCATTTTGGGTGATTGGCAACTTGCTCACCTACAATCAGTTGCAGCTCCCTGTGGTTATATGAACGAAATATGTGACTTTTCCCCCTGATTTCCGGTGTTTCTTTACGTTTCTGTTAGCTCCACTTGCATGAGGGAAGAATGCTTGCATGTGAAGTTACTTTTGTGCAATTGGAGCTTTGCACCTGAGTGCCCTCCACGTGTGATGTGGAGCATTGCACCCAATCACAAAGGACCTCTACTCAAGCACCCTCCACTCACACAAGTGAAGATTCATGCATGTGCTCTTGCCCATCGCTCACACAGCTTGATTTCAAAAGTATGGCCCAAAGGTGGACTGTAGTCTGGGGGTTGGAGACCCCTGTTCTAAGTCATACAAGGGAATCCTTAGAATGTTGACTAATTTTGTTGAGAAAGGTCTAAGCAGCATAACATTCTTCTTTTGAAGTTATTCAGAAGATTCTTATTCAGAACACTGCTACCATATCTCCCTCCCCCCCCCCGCAGTTCCTGCCTATATCTAGTTTAATGAAAAGAAGGATCAGGGGAGACATGATAGCAGTGTTCCAATATCTCAGAGGGTGCCACAAAGAAG
>JAPKID020000866.1:0-16325 GCA_026931265.2 Tropidonophis doriae | reverse complement strand
GATCTGACCTTCTAAAGAGCAGTCAGGGTTGATCTCCTCTAGGACTGACTGGTTTGATTGCCTTGCAATCCAAGGGATTTGCAGGAATCTTCTCCAGCACCATAATTCAAAGGCCTAATTCTTTGGCGGTCAGTCTTTCTTATTGTCCAACTTTCACAATTGAGGTAGAACGCACAAATATGGTACATGTAATAAGATGTGGTTTTGTGGTTTCACGTTCATTTCGATGGGTTCTTTGCAAGACTAGTGAAGGAACAGAAGCAATAGGTCTACACAGACAATTTCAAGAGCAATAGCCTATAGCTCTCATAGGTTACAACATTTGTTGTCATAGAGGATGTCAGGGTCTCCAGCCAATCACGATAGCTTGGAGTGAGAAGATTTTAAAACAGTTTTTGCACAATGCAAAGCGCTGATACACAATGTACAAAAGGGATTTGTTTGCACTGTCATTTTGATAAAATCAATGGATTCTGTAGTTGCCTCTACTTGCCAGCCAATACCATCATCCCAGAATTGCGCTAAAATGAGATGGATGAGAACAATTGGAATTTTGGCTTTCCCACAAAATAAAGTAAGCATATAAACTGGTATGTGCAAGATGTCAACTTGTAAAGCATTTCCATGTTTTTTGTTGAGTTGCCATGTGAGGAAAGGGGGGAGCACATTTCACACATACATTTGGCTAGAGTCAGATCTCATCTTAACACAGCAGGCTTGTGAGGCGTGGAATTCTACAGCCTGCTGGAGCATCTTGTTGGATAATGTGATTTATGACACAGAATGAGGGGAGGGGGGAAACAGGAGCAAAGTTCAGCCGTAACTTACGTGAGGTCAGATCTGACTCCGCTCGGGTATTGTCAAAATGTTCCTAATAAATCACTGGATTTCTTTTGAAATTGGGTTTAAGATTAATGAATTAATTAGGGCATCTTTCAGAAACCTGACATCAGGTATGAGTTGGGTGGCTACACTTCAGGGTTCATTACAACTCAAGAGAACAATTTGAGACTTTGGCTGCATTAGAACCCTAAACCACTCCTCTCCCTCCACAATTGCTGAAAATTGTTAGCCTTGTTTTCCTTTCCATGTTGCAATATGAAGTCCACAAAAACTGGACAAAATTTGGAGAACAGCGGAACTGGTCAAAGTATGGGCTCAGTGCACAGGTCTGTCGCGATCCTTCTGAATATTGAGTCTATCCTCAAAAGTGTTAGCAAGACAGATGCAAAGAAGGAATTAAGATGTTCTACTTTCTCCCTACTGCTTGTCACCTTCTTGCCATCTCCCATTAGTGGACCAATCATTACCTTGACTTTCTTCTTGCATATTGAAAATATATTTCCTTTTATTTTTTACATATGTTGCAAGTCTTATTTCATTCTGAGCCTTGGTCTTGACTCTATACTTGTAGATTTGGGCTATTTGATGGTATTCTGTTCTTATTATATATCCCTATTTCCATTTTTCATACTTGTTATCTTTTTGTCCCTCTATTTGACAGGAGGCTTTTTCTGCAACCCTGGTGGTGTCATCTGGTGTCTCTTGTTTTTCTTTCTTTGTATTATTGTTTTGTTTGGATCTTTATTATCTCATTTTGCAGAGTTTACTAAGTAAAACTAAGGGATCATTCACTAAGATTCCAAGGTCCCTCTCACAGTAACAGTTTTGGAGCTAGGTTTTGCCTAATTTGTACTTGTACTTTTGTTTTTTTCTGCCCAGGTATAAAACTTTGCTTTTCTCAACATTAAATTTCATTTTGTTGGATAACCTCATGGCAAAGATCCCAAGTTCAGATTCTGTATTGTCAGACCCCAATCATAATCATGACCTGGCAGCCTGCTCTGTCATTCCTACCTCATATTCAGCATAAGATAATCAGCGGGACCTGCGGGACCGCCTCCTACCACATATCTCCCTTCGACCTGTCCGCTCCCATAGAGAGGGCCTTCTCAGGGTGCTGTCTGCTGGACAATGCCAGCTGGCGACCCCCTGGGGGAGAGCCTTCTCTGTGGCAGGCCCTGCCCTCTGGAACGACCTGCCTCCCGACCTTTGCGCCATCACAGACCTACTCCTCTTCCGCCGGACTCTAAAAACATATCTATCCCATGTGGCTGGCTTGGCATAGTTTTTTAATGATACAGTCTTGATTAGAATAATTTTAATTGTTTCTAAGTATAATTTTTAGCACAGATCCACTATATTTAATCTATTTTTAACTTCTTTTTATATTGTCATTGTGTGTACTACCTTTTTTATTCTTTCTGTGCACCGCCCTGAGTTCCTCTATACAAATGCGAAAAATCAATCAATCAATCAATTATATCATTGTAATTGTTAGTACAACTGTTATTACAGTAATGTAAACATTAAAGCTTATAGGAAGGCAATGTAGAATGGGGAACTACAAAGGCTAAACATGTACGCTGTTAGAAAGCTGTATAACTATTGTGTATACTGTTATGTTTCTCTTTCTTTTTCTTGTTGAATTTTTTTCCTGTTTTTAAAGGTAAAAATATTTAATTAAAACTATTAAAAATTAAGACTATCAAACAACAGCAGCAGACATGGAATACCATCAACAAATACAAGCCTTACCTTAGTTCAGATGTTGTTCCTTCCCTCTTTTTCGCTTTCCTACAGTGCAATTTCTAGTAAGAATCATATTATGGTTGTTGGTTGGCCATCTCTCTTAAATTCTTGGTTGGCTAGAACGGGGCTTAAAGTGGAACTGGAGAAAAAGAAGTGGGATGCAAACATGGAATTTGGAAGGGTTTTTGATATTAGAATTAACTGGGAGTAAGTAAGTGTACATTCTTGGAGAAATTGTTCCAAACTGCCTGCATTATTAGCCCCTTTTTTCTTCCATCAAATGCACCTATTTCCATAAAACAAACTTTCTGAACTCCGACCCAATTATATGTTTCAACACAGTGATAGCAGAAGCACTAGAAACATCTAGGTTTCTATTAATTGAATCACAAGGAGACAGGCAAGAAATTGAATAATAACAAACCTGTTTTACAGCTATCAAAGCACTTGATTGTTTATTTCCTCCTGAATTTGGAGAGAGAAAATTATTAGTCCAGAACTAAGCATGGGCAGGCTCTATGAGATTTTTTTGGGACATTGCATTTCTGCATTGCATTTCTGATTCAAAATCTACGCTGATTTAAAAGATTGAAAAAAGTGAAGATAAAAGTTTCAAGTTGAATTTAAATATTCAGTGATAGCTTCAATAAACCAATCCTTTCTTCAGTGATGGGAGAAAAAAGAAATACAGGAAAAGAACGTAATAAAGGACAGATGGAACACAACTGGAGACTTTTTATAGCAAGCGAATTGGACCTACTCACCCTACTCCTCTCGTCCTACTCCGAGGTCAACCTTTTGCTCACATTTCTTCCTAGGGTTAGGAATTGTGGATGAGATGCTTTTGGGGAAGAGAAGAAAGAAGAGGATGGTAAGTGTTGTATTCTCAAAGAAGGTCCGACACAGGCAGGTCAACTAGAACAGGTTTTATTTAAACCGACAGCAAGGCAACTATATACAAGCAGTAGACAGGTGCCCGCCAATTTGACAGCTCTTTATATAGGCTGTCTTTTGGCAGAAGAGTTCTGAAGCCGGCAACACTGTTTCTAGCCGGGCGCATCTTGACCAATCAGGCGCGGCCGGCAGTTGCTGTTGCTGGGGCTGGCAGGCAGGACTCTGCGGTCGTAAGTCCGAGGACTCTACAGGTCAACCTGTTCTCGAAATGCTGGACAAGAAGCAATGGATGGAAGCTAATCAAGAGAGACACAACCTAGAACTAAGGAAAATTTTCATGACAGTGAGAACAATTAATGGAACAAGTTGCTTTCAGAAGTTGTAGGAGGAGGCTTTTAAGAAGAGATTGGACAATTATTTGTCTGAAATGGTATAGGGTCTCCTGTTTAAGCAGTGGATTGGACTAGAACAGGGATCCCCAACCCTCAGGTTGCGGCCCACTACCGGGCCATGGCCTGTTAGGAATCAGGCAACTGTCTGGTGCATATGTCATGCATGCAGCTCAACTTGCATGAACAGTGGGCTGGTGCACACATGTGCACATGCTGGCCAGCCACTTGCATGGGTCTGTGCCCCCCCCTTTCCTGGGCTGCCAAATTGCAAAGATTGGGGACTGCTGGACTAAAAGACCTGCAAGGTACCTTCCAACTGTTTTATACTGTTATTGTTAGTTTTTTTGCTATGGTCTCCAGTCTTTGGATCTTTGCTGCTGGAGTGAGATCCCTTCTGGCTTTCAGGGAGAGTCTTAAAATTTGACACTGCACCACAATGTCTACTGGTATTCATTATTTTTTTACTTTCTTACAAGGGCACCATGCATGGTAAAAAAATATCCCTTCCTGCTTTTCACTTTTCTAACAATTAGAAGACCCTTTATACATTTTAGATAATTTCTCTGCCAACTCATGCCAATGTTACATCATTTTATAAAAATTATCTGTAAATGATAAGACAATGTGAACTTTAGTCTATTTAATCACATTCTTTCCCATTTGTATATTATAACCAAAATTATTAGCCCATTTTTCCATGGACTCTTCAGACTGCCTTTCTTTCATTTCAAATCTTAACAGAACTTTGCACATTTTAGCAAATGCAAATTCATAATTTGTCTATAATCCCACTTCAAATTTCATTACAGGTTTTTTTATACCTGGTAGCTTTTTATCCATATTAAATATGTTTCCTACTTGTGCATATGAAAACCCTTGAAAAGCACATTCCTCTGTAGCCAATTATCTTGAATTTATTTTACATTCTTTATTTTCATGTATTAGCAAATCTTGGTATTCATCATTTTTCTTTGTCTACTGTTTTCTTTTCTATACAATAAAGTTTTCTTACCCATTGCTCCCATTTGAAGGGTGGTTGTGAAACCCTAGAATCATGGATTGTCTGAGCCTCCAGTGGGATTCACTTCCTTCTGAGAAGAACCAGGAACACAAGCAATTTGCCAACATCCCCACTATAATTGGACTCCCTCTGATGCTGATTAAAACCAGAATTCATTCAACTTTGCATGAAAAGTATTTAATTCTGCCCCAGTGGGCAGCCAGATAGAAACTCTCAGGAAGCTGATTTCAACCCCACCCCCACCCCCAATTCTTCTTCCGTATCAGCATCCCAAAGGAGATTCTAGATCAGTGATGGTGAACCTATGGCATGCATACAAGAGGTGGCATGCACGGTTCTCTCTGCTGGCAAGCACATTGTCACCCCATATCAGATCTCCGTGGCGTTTCCTTCATGAGCTTCTGTTTCCCTACAAACAACTAGCTGGTCTTCGGGTCTCTGCTGCGCATACACATATGTCTGTGCATGTCCACACAGGTGTATGTGCTCAAACACCTTTCAGTTTGGGCATGTGCTCATGAGGTGTCTGAAAGGTTCATCGTTACAGATGAAGCTTTTACTGTCCAATTGCTATTCTCAAAACATGGACTTTTATAGGAGACATTTGTTTTCCTTTTGTACCTCATGCTCTTCCAAAACCCGGTTTCAAAACCCGGTTTCATCTATTTTCTTACTAATATTCCTGAAGAAGAAACTACAGAAGAGTTGCATAACCTTAATTAACTAACTCGAGCTAGGGGCTGCCTCTCAACTGCTAAGGCCTGGCCTTTCCAGCTCTAGACTACATTAATTTTGTTACGTTTGGTTGAAAAAAAAATCTTAAAGGGCTTTACATTTGGTTTGTGTGCCATTTTCGTGGGCCTAATAGAGAGATATTACCCAAGGATAGATTTTAGACAGCTTTTCATTGATCAAATGGTTATTTATGATTGCTTCCTAAATAAACATAGACTTTTGTTTACATTTTCAATTGTGCAGCTTCTCCCATAAAATTAAGACTTCCACACTTTAATTACATTTCTAGGAAAGATGTCTCTGGCAATAAACTGCTTTATGAGAGGCAAATATTCAACAGGTGGAGTAATTTCCTTTTAGTTGCACCTCGGTGTCCAGCAGAAAGATTTAATCTACTTTACCACTGCCTGAAATGAAGGTGTTAAAGAGACAGGAAGATTTTGTTGAAAAAAATTAAGATCTATAGAGGAGATAATACAGTAGGCCTGGATTAAGGTACCAGAGTTTCTTATCAGTCTTAACTGCTAACACAATTATACCCTCTTTATAAGATTGAAAATTTTTATCTGATCGTCTTTTGTTTTAATTCACTACATTCTCCTTTCTCTTTCCTTTAGTCCCAAAGTTTGCAGTTATGGATTTCAGGATGTTGCATAATTTGTAAAAAAAAAAATTGCCACTGCAAGCTGAGAAGATGTTTGGGGGAAGGGGGCAACAGACAGATTGTTTGTGTTTGAATTTCTGTGGTTTTACAGTACAGAAACAAAGCAAAGATTTTATATGTCAGGTCAGAAGCCACATTATTCTCCCAAATGTTCCTGTTGTGATGCACATGCCTGACCTGGACTTTTTCTTTCTTCTTTAAAATAATTCTTTAGGACGTGCTTATAATCAAAGCTTATCTGCTTCTGAAACATCTCTGGCTGTGAGGCAATGCAGATTTGCTAATTCAAAAAGATGGTTTAGATACAACTGTGGGCATCAGAAGCACATATAGGTAGATGTAATTAACCAAGTACAGTTCAAGTCCCATCCTCAGACAGGGGTGCCTATGATATCTGCTTTTTGATGTGGAACAGTGATTAATATCCACTTATTTCCAAGCAATACCAAACCGTTTTGTCTCCTAGTTTTATCCTTCTGTAGCATTCTACAACCCTTCTTGGGAATATAAATCTATTATGTGTTTTCAGAGCTATTTCATCTAGAAGATGAATAAAATTTGAGTCAGAAAAAAAAATCCAGCCTAAATGTTTTCAAGGTGGCATTCAAAACATTGATATCTGATACAATTACAAAAAATAACTCAAAAGCAGAGTAAATCAAAAATAAAAATGATTATGACTGCTATTCTAATTATCAAAAATTCTACAGCATGAACATTTATAAGTAATAGATATATTAAAAGGGGGAGAAAATAGAACTCTGACTTTACCTGGCACTGAAAGACAATAACTTTAGTACCAGATATACTGATACTAAAGGAACAGCAATCCAGAATTACTGGAAAAGCCCATTGCCACAAGGGCATGATGAACAGGTCTTATAACATTGACTTTGGATTCCTGCAAATGCTGGGAACCAGAGGTGGTATTCAGCAGGTTCTGACCAGTTCTGGAAAACCAGTAATGGAGATTTCGAGTAGTTTGGAGAATGGGTAAATACCACCTCTGACTGGCCCCACCCACATCTATTCTCTACCTCCCGAGTCCCAGCTGATCAGGAGGAAATGGGGATTTTGCAGTAACCTTCCCTGGAGTGGAGATGGAATGGAGATTTTACAGTATCCTTCCCCTGCCACGCCCACCAAGCCATGCCACATCCACCAAGCCATGCCCACAGAACCGGTAGTAAAAAATTTTTGAATCCCGCCACTAGTAGGAACCCAAATAATTGTATGCTTTGCAAATCAACTCCATCATCTAAAACTGTGACCACCAACAAATGGAAAGCCTGTGAACATCCTATAAAACTGGTGTAATAGTTCTTGCCAAGGTTGCTCAGGTTGCACTGTTCAGGGTTGCAACATCTGTGATAGTTATAACGGTACATTTTAATACATTGTGGTGTACAGCAGTTTTCTCAGAGCAGGTTTGGCCTAAGACATTTTACCATCTGAAAAAAAAGCATTAAGAAATGGCTTGTCTTTGTTGAAATGCAAACACTGAAACTCCCCGAGACATTGGGGCTCTTTAAGCAAGAAATCCTGGAAATACCAATTACCCTTATACTTGTTTGCTAGCATGATACATGCTACCAAATATGTATTAGCCGATACAATTCAATAATTCACACCTGAGGCAGCTGTTTTATTCTGGCCATTAGTAGGCACAGATTTTTAAAGATGTTAGTGCTTATACGTAACTAGATGCATCATCGCTTTATGGCCTGAAGATGGACTCCATATAAGTAAACATCTGGTGGACATCATGAATACTAATTAAAAAATAAAATACGTTTAACAAAACTGAACTCAGTCTACTGTTGTCAAACAGAACATGGCAATTGTCATCTTTAAAGGAAAAAAGAATAGCATATTGATGTTATTGCTGAATGAGAAAAATAAATTTCTATTTATTATGGGTCTAGGTATAATAGCATTACCTAATCTAACACCTTTTCAATGCCCTGAAATATAGCTCCCACTTGAGCCCCCTAGCCAGTGGTGGGATTCAAATAATTTAACAACCAGTTCTCTGCCCTAATGATTTCTTCCAACAGCCAGTTCACCAAACTGCTCAGAAAGTTAACAACCGGTTGTCCCCAAAGTGGTGCGAATTGGCTGAATCCCACCATTGCCCCTACCATAAAATTTCAAACGTTTAAAGAATCCTAAATAACACCTTTTTGCCATTTACCTTCATGGGCATGAATATAATTTGATTATAAAAAATAGAGTCATACCCTTTTGTTTTGCATCTTACTTGTATCAAAAGAGGAGCGCACCTGTCCATCTGTCTTTTATTCAACTCCCCTGGTAATATTAGAGAAAAAGGCTGCATTATATTTTTATCATTGAATAATTCAGTTTAAATATTGTCATGAATATTCTCCCTGTCCTATACCTGGGATGCCAAAATAGTATTCCCCTTGTTCCTGGAAAGGGCTAAGAGACTTGGGTGTTTTATTTCAGCTGTCATTAATAACAACATTCTCCTCTATTCAGATCAACAATATATGTCCAACCTCACCCAATCCTTTGCACATTTCTCTGATCCCCAGGAGATTCATAACCTATTGCATAGCTAATGATGAGAATTAGCTGGCTTTTGTTAAAACTGACTTTCATGCAATTACCACCCCCTCACTCCCCCCCCCCACGCCCACCTAGTATTTACAATTTCGTCTGCAAATACATCAGTCTTTAATTTCAAGTCTGCTTGTCAGCAGCAATGACTGTAACTGAATACTGAAAGAAGGGGTGTGGTGGTGGGGTGGGGGAGACCTTGTCATTTAGAAATAATGAGAAATTTTCAGAAAGCTTCTATGGAGCCTGTTTGCAATAAATTGCTCTCCCACATACCTATCAGTTAATTTTTACAATGTCTGTAGCTTCTCTCAACCCCTTTATGATTATCAACTAACTTTGATTTTATGTAATAGTAGATTTATCTGTAGACTTTAATAAGTGATCAAAGTTTTAACTTGCATGCATTAAATAACTTGCAGTAAGGACAAAGAATTTTCATCACAGGTATAAGTAGTCTTCAAGTTTCAACCACAACTGAGACTAAAATTTCTATTGCTAAGCAAGACTGTTGTTAAGTCATATCCAATTTTTGATCTTTTTTGCCATGATCACTGCCAATGCTTTTTTTGCCATGATC
The DNA here is from genome assembly GCA_026931265.2 of Tropidonophis doriae. NCBI lineage: Eukaryota > Metazoa > Chordata > Lepidosauria > Squamata > Natricidae > Tropidonophis > Tropidonophis doriae. The sequence continues at coordinate 6,864 of JAPKID020000866.1, read as the reverse complement.
AGACAAATCACTGCAGATATTAAATGAATCACACAGTCATTAAGCAAATGTGGCAAGCCCTATTGACTTTGCTCATCAGAAGCCATCTGGGAAGGTCATAAATGGTGATTACATGACCCTAAGATGCTGCATCACAAATGCATCACAAATACATACTGTTTGCCAAGTGCCGAAAATCTGATTGTATGACCATGAGAATGCTGCAGCAATCGTAAATGTGAGGTCTGGTCTTAAGTTACTTTTTTCACTGCTATTGTAACTTTGAACAGTTGTTAAATGAGTAGTTTAAGCCAGTGATTCTCAACCTGTGGGTCGGAACCCCTTCGGGAGTCGAACAACCCTTTCACAGGGGTTGCCTAAGACCATTGGAAAACACATATTTTTGAAAAAATACTGAAAGCATAAAATAATTTTATGGTTAGGGGTCACCACAACAGAAAGAACTGTATTAAAGGGTCACGGCATGAGGAAGGTTGAGACCCACTGGTTTAAGCAGAAGATAACCAATAATCCTTATTTAATGTCAACTCATTTAGCTCTGATGTTGCTAATGAATGGGACTTGAATCAGTCCTTGAAGTTCCAACCACCTCAGCAACTCTGCAGTCACGTGGTTGCAATCTGAGAACTTGGCAAACCAGCTCACTCTTACAACGATTGCAGCATCTCACAATCATGTGATTGTCATTTGTAACCTTCCCTTCGTAGCTCTCACGGCAGCCTGTTCTAATAATTACTCCACAGAAATATGGGGAATTTAAATCTTTTTAAAAACACACTCTTAAGGTAGTAACAAAAAGCTTCACTGGCTGTGTTCATACAATCCATTTACTCACTATTAATTTAACCATGGTACCTACAACCCATTTTTTTCCATTCATGTTACATTCTGAACATGGGTTGGATTTGCACAATATACTGAGTTAAAATGTGTTCATAGTTTGTTGTTTCATATGTTGAGGGAACAGAGCTCCTATGATGGTGGCTACTATTCCTGACAGCCCAGATTCAATAATAAGCAGTCATGAGTAGGAATGGGAAATAATTCAAGTAGATTCTCCTTCCATTGAAGAAAAGAAAAGAGAGGATTTGAGGAAGCAGGTAAAGGAAGGTGGCCTTTGTGAGGTTGTTTTGTGTTCCAGGCATAAGGGACAGACTCTGATGACAGAGAAAGCATATATCAGAATATGTCAATATCAGAAATAAGCACAGAGTATTGTTCATCATCTATCCTCCAGCTCCATATATACATTTAATCTCAAACTCTTAAAGGGATGCATCTAAAATAACAATGCATTAGTACTCAGGGTTTATTGATGGCTCAAGGGTATATAAAGTTTTGCATTTTTAGAATGATTCAGAAGGAGGCAAGCCATTGGGACCCCTCTGCTTCAGCAGCCTACACCATCACTTCCTCAATCTGAACATAAAGTCGGACCTGCTGGAGCTGAGCTAGTATTTGACCTGAGATTAGAGAAGGTTTATTCTGATAATAAGCCTCTAATCTCAAAACAAGCTATATATCCAAATAAAAAACAAGAGCTAACTGAACTTGAACAAGATCTTGCCATTAATCTCGCCAACCCATGGCTTAAAATTTTCATTGAAATTTCTATACAGAAATTCTAGACAAAATTTGCTTTTGTGATTAGATCTATAGCTGGTGACCATTCAGACCAATTCTATTTCTTAGCTATATTTTGGATCTACCACCATCATAGCCTGTTTTTAATGCCCCTTTATTCTTTCGATTTGTTCAAAGCTGTGAAGTTGCAACACATCCTTTCATCATCTGTTAGCCAATTTGCATGAAGAGGTAAGATAACTCACTTGCTGATTATATAAAGTATTTCACTCGTTGCAATCTGCGATTTTCCAGGATATGATTTTTCTGTAGAATCTCCTCCCCATCCCTCACTCCAAATAATATATCAAAGAGTCAATCTGAAAAAGTTGGCAGATATATTTAGAGATAAATGGAATAAAAATCAGAATAGGATATTGATTAATTGATATAGTCTAGTAATAGGATTGTTAAAAAGTTAGAGACTGTGATGTAGAAATGGAGAAGACATCTCTGGTTTTGTATTTCAAAACCAGAATCTAAAACAAAGTTTTAGCCAGAGTAGCAAAAAGATGGAAAAGTATAGAGTTTCTGAGACTGTAGCCTGTATCAGCTAGATTTATTGATAAAGCCAAAGGATTGTTCAAAAAATAATCTTAAACAATTCCCATAACCTTTTGCTGCCTCCCAGTATTTATTTTTGTGTATTTTCAATTGTTTTTGTTACAAACAGTGCTAAGTAACTTTAAAAAATGCCACATTTAAGGCTGAAACCAATATCTATTCAAACAATTTAAGGGCTACCTTGCCAAATTGTATTCAGAGAAAGTAGTAGGAGAAAATAGGACTAAATAGCAATTCAGAAAAGAAATTGGGGGTGGGGGGGATTATTCTAGAGCCGTGATGGGGCTTGATGGCTCTCTAAGAGTCAATCTCAAACCAGGCCATAAACTATTTGAGCACTACAATGGACAGGATGTAGCTAAGAGAAGCTGACCTTGACAGATAGAAGAGAGAAGCCAGCAGTTTATACAAAAACAGTGCATGAGAATGTTAATAGCAAGAAATCCTCCTTTTTTAAAAAGAACTATTTTAATTTAGGGTCTCCAGAGACAGCAGCTGCTGCTAGCTGATTTATTTTGTTTTGGGGTGACTCCTTTAAATATTCATTTTTTAATACTTGGTTGCTTGCCACAAAGACAGTACTTAGATAAAAATATTTCTAACAAGGTCATTTGTCCAGTGGTCAATTTATTTATTGTAACAATCTTCTTAGGCAGTTGCCAAAATTAGAGGCTGCAGTGTTAAAGAGGAAAAAATTACATATAAGCTGCCTTTCAAGGTATGTCCTTTGAAAGTGGCATACAGGAAAATAGCATTTAAACAAGACAATAGAAATGCATTTTGAATGTCTAAAAACAGCAGCAGAACCATTTGGGGATGGAAGAGGAAAGCCAGAGACAATTTAATGAAAGATCTGACAAAACAGTGAACTCTGCTAACTTAGGGTATTGAACAAAGTTTTGAGGGAAGGAAATTCTTAAAACCAAGAGTCATTATAAAAAATGCCATCCTTGTGATCTCCTAAATTTATTACATATTTATATTTATACCTCTGAATTGTCCTTAACGCAAAAGTAGCTTTATAACATGTGGAATATTCTTCAAATAATCTGTTTCCAGTCATAAAAGCTTTAGAAAGCTAGCATGTTAAACTGAATTTAGGAAGTTAGTAGGAAAAGTTGAGATTTCTGGATTGTCTAGTGCAGTTGTTTAGCCTGGAAGATAACCATACTTATATGATTACCAGGCAAACTGACGTATCCAAACAAAAGCACATTTCTAGCTATCATTATAACCTACATGGTTATAGGACCAGAAGTAACTTCAAATTATAAATTTGAGCAGACCCTTCTATAACCAATTGCAAATTACTGCTGAGATCAGCCTTATTTTTAGCCAGTACTGCATCCCTTTTCTCGGAATAAGTTGCTCACTTCTCATTCTCGTCCATTTTACTGGCTTCTGGGCATCTTTGAAGGATATACAGACTTGCTTATTATTCATGTGCATGTGCATCACAGCACATGCTTGAAATACCCAATACCTCTATTGTATGCATGATGTGGAGCTACGTACTGCAAATGAAGATTAGGATTTTAATATCTTGTATTAAGTTGAGTTTAGAGGAATTTCATAATAAATACATTATTGGCCCACTTAGAAAATCCTATGTCTATCTGTTACCTGAATATATATCAATCAGAGCAGCATTTGTACAGTCATTTTCTCTGTCAATAGACAAGTTTAAAAGATGCTCGATTTCATAGACTATCCAAACAATCTCCAAGCAACTAACATTCTCATTGCTAAGAAAAACATATGGCACATACTCAAATGAGCTTGTCTGTGATTTTTCTTACATGCCCCTCCCCGAAGTATTAGGAGTTATATATGGGTTTATATGCCAGAAATTATATATCCCATATCTCCTGGGGGGGGAAACCAATGGACAAATTATTATCTGATAATTTTGTAATATTGGAGTTAGGCCAAAGTTTGCTGGTATGAGGATTTTTTTGGGAAAATTGCCAGCAGTATTTCTCTAGTGTGAATATTGGTCTGATCCAATATAAATTATACTAAGAAAATTCATGGTAGGAAAAGTTTCTATTTTCTATTTCCAAATATATGTGTTCCTTGAAATTTTTCTGTTATGAGGTACAGTATTTTACAGAATGAGTAAAGCAGAGGGATACAACAGAAGGGGAGCATTAAGTTGAACCCACCTGTATTGACTTGATTTCCTTTGAGAGAAAAAAAAGAATATACATGCATAAACAAATGCATAAAATGCATTTGAGCAATAAAAAAAACAAGTTTCACATCTTTTCCTTTTCCTTGCTCATATCTCTTTGTTCTTGGGTAAGGCCAGACAAGTTATGACCTTTGATCCAGCCATATACAACTCCCAAGGTGCTTTGATACATTTCCACAAATTTCAACAGTTAAGCTCCTAGTATGCTGTGTTGACCAGACCATCATGTCAAATTATAGGATGCCTTGCTCTTCTAGATTTAGTGCGTTGTGTGAACATATACATTGCCAACATTGAGTGAACATGTGCATTGTCATTTCCTAATTATATTTTATTAGAATTAGTGTGTTATGCCACCAGAACTAGTGTATTCTCTAAAGTTAATCTAAAATATTAATTCAATAATTGCACTAGAACTAAAGAGATTCACATTCAGCATAGAGTTCTCTGGATAACTCTAAGATAGTTATTCTGTTAGCCTACAGTATAAAAATTAAGAGACATTCCACCTCTCATGAAAACTACTTTGAGCTCTAAGAAAAAAAGGGAGAATATAAATGTTAGATATACTAATACAATTAATAAGTGCAAGAAATGAATCAGGTGGGTAATCTAAGCTCTTTAGAAATGTGGGTGTCATGTAATTCATAGGGGAAAAAATAAGAGTGTGAAGATAAAGTTGAAATAGCTTGGACAATCTCTAGTGAAATCATAGAAGGTCTGGATGAGCAAGGTTTTAAATATTATATATCTATTCACAATTACTAATTACAAATGGAATAAACTTAGGCAAAATAATATCTCAGAATATAGCCAACCCCAGCATGTCCAATATATGGCCCGTAGACACCTAGTAATACAACTTCACAAGATATGATGAAAATATTAAAAAATAAAGGAAATTTCACAATTTCTCTTCATTCAATGTGGCCTAGGCAAGCCAAAAGGTTGGACACCCATGATTTACTCCATCCCAAAGGTTCATGGCAGGCAACAGAGCAAGCAAAGATAAAAACAAGAAAGCTAGAATTGAGGAGTCCTTGGTGCTCTCTGAACCTGGTTGTTTTCCTGCAGAGGTTTCATTATCCAAACAAGTCAATATCATCAGTGCTAGTCAAACTAGAATTATCAGCACATTAGTAACTGATATCATTTATTCCTTCCTAATTCACAAAGCAAGAAGGTCTTCTAATATTTTCCAAATTGGTTTTGTATTTCTTTTGGAGTGGATTCAATCTTTCTTTGGGAATGGGTTTAAGCCTTTCAACCCCTCAAAGTTGTTACTATAGAGTTTTGCTGACCAAATCTTACCCTAAATGACATTTAGAGGGTGTTCCCACCCCCCAGTGGATATGAAAATACAGTATTAAGGGACAGAAGAGAAGGGACAATGGTCTCAAGGTCAATAATCCAAGAGATATGGCATTTTATTAGCTATAATAAATACCTTGAGTGTGCCTGGAGTATATGTAGCCAGTGCAAACATTCAACATGGTTCTTATCTGCAGGTATAATTTTAAGAATAGTATTGCACTTCAATGGCAGCTGGGGTTTTTAAGTTTGGAACTTTGCTTAACTGAATGCTGAACAAAGTTTATTCTTTTTTGTATTTCCACTTAATATGGGATATTATCAATTAGCTCCAAGACAAATATTGTATAAAGAGTGAATCCAGATGTACATAATTTTAATGATAAGCTTGCTAATGGAGCTCATTCAGAGTATTATGGTTAGACATGCATTCTTCCCTGAATCAAGCTCAGGAGAAACCGGTTCATCCTGTTTGCAGTTGGAGCTACTGATTGGCTGGAAACTGGAAAAGTTGCTAGACAAACTTCCTCCTGTTCTTTGTCAATCAATTTTGAACATCTAAAAAATTGGTCCCTTTTTCAGATAAAAACAACAATGGTATGTTTAATGTCTCTGTGTAGACAACCTTTTAAATGGATAGCCTGCTTGAGTTCTGCAGAGAAGAGGAACACAACTGCAGTAGAAAAAAATGGCACTGGTTCTTAGGTGCACATATTATGTATACAATACATGAAACTAAAGAAGGCACATCACTATGTTCAATGTACGAACTTAATTGGTGAGGTTATAAACCATGATCTGTATCTTTGCACTGAGTGAAACTAGCTCTTGGTGCTAAGCAACCAAGGTTAAACGAACTAAGACTTAATTGTGTGAACACAGCATTTGTAATTTAGAATGTTCTAGCTTGACATATACAGGTGTGGTTTTATAATAAATCATGGCTCTCCAAACTATTGCCTAGATATAGGGAGAGTCAATATGCATTGAAAAACAGGAATTATTACAACTCTGTACTTACCTATTCATTGGAGTAACTTTTTTCCTATCTTTTTTTTTATATTCAAAAAGTTTTATTGGCTTTACAATTTTCTTGGGAAAAGGGTACATAGGATATATAAGAAATATTTTGAAAGGCATCCATAACAGGAGTGCAGATCGCACCAAGGCTT
>JAPKID020000865.1:0-13943 GCA_026931265.2 Tropidonophis doriae | reverse complement strand
AACACCTTTCAAAGCTAGGGATGTTTTTCCTGATTTCTATTCCCTACCGCAAAATGATTTAGTAGAAATGGGTCAGCGTAAGAAGAGTGAGGCTATTTCCAAATATCAGAATTAGAAGAATAGTTCCTGTTTATAACTTATATTGAATTGAGCTAATTGCTATTAGGTTCATATTTAATTTTTTGTATTGATTTCTAAAAGAATGCTTTCTTCGAAGTACAATGGCCATTGCTATGCTATATTAGTGGTTACAAGGCTGTGTTGTAAATCTCACGGGAAGCTTAGAATGCAATTCAATTTTTGTCATCTCATAAATGTCAGAGACAATGTCTTTATGTACAGCAAAACATGGCATTAAACATCTTTCTGCCATGTCTAAGTTAATTTTTATTTAATTTTATATGTTAGAAACCATCTCTTATTCCACCAGATTCTTGTGTCTTACCACTTTGAAAACAAAAAGCAATAATGTTAGGGAGAGGCTCGCTGAAACAATTAGGTCTTCAAGACCTTTTGAAGATCGACAAAAAGAAAACTAGTCTCATCTCCACAGGGTGGCTGTGTCAGCCCCACTGTGTAGAACATACCAATTAATCAACTCTGCAAGAAGGCAACTTTTATTAATATTGGCTATAGCAACAGAATATTGCAAATTTGACTGTACTTTACTCACCCCTCACATCCTTTACATGCATGTGTATTAGGGGAGTGTCTGTCCAAGTTGCTTGCTCATGACTTCTTTTTTGGGGGAATTTAAGCCAGGATTTTCCCCTTTGTTGCTTTGGTAACAGATTTAGCCCATTTCTGTCAAGGTTATCTTTCTTACTAGTTGTTGTCCAAAGTTACTGCTCCGGTAGAAAAACAGCACTATTTTACCTCAGCCCCCGAAAGCTCTCCAAGTAGAATTGCAGCAGTTTCTCCTGATAGATTTGATTGGTCTGTATGAAACTGGTTCTTGCTTATGCAAATAAAAATGTTGCTGATAAAAGCCATACTCTTCTTATGAATTATTAAAATTTTAATTGGAAGGTGCTTTTACTCAGGTGAATGAATGAAAGCATTTTAGGTTCATGGAAGCATACAGCTTTAGCTTCTTTTTCTGTTCACTAACATTAACTATGATAAAAACAGAAAAAATAAGACATTTTTATAGAGGCTTTTAGGAGAATCATTATGACAAAACAAAAAGTGTATTTTTAACTATAATTGTTATTTGAAAAAAATCAAAATGGTTTTATGAATGAATTTAAAAAAATGGAAGGAAAGGAACACAATTTAGAGCTAACCAGATTAATTATAATTTTTTGTAATTATAATATTTTGTTGTAAAATTATAATTGTCATATTCTACCTATCAATAGAAGATCAATGTTGATTATTTTATGTACAATATTCTTCTGAAATGAAATTCTGCCATTAATATTGTATTGTATGGACTTATTCTTGTACATGTCTGTTCTATAAACTTGGCTACTGAAAACTAACAAGAAGATATTTCTACATCTGTGATGTCTTAGGTTAAAAATAAACAAATAACTAAACATAATTGATACTAATTCAAAAAAGGAAATCATTCCAAAATATTCCTATTGTGAATGCATAAAACAATAGTGACAAATTATGTTTCTCAAGGAAAATAAGAAATTAAGAGCTGAAGTTTCTGAGGAAACAAGAATTGTAAAATAAATGTCTTCTCATCAAAGTACAGAGATTAAGAGAAATAGAGACAATCACCTAAATATTGAACAGAAGGAGGAAAAATCCCCCTAACTATACAACTACATTGAGAATTCTAGACAGAACTCTTCGGGTAGCTGATAGATGTTTGATGAGCATCTGCATGAACCCCAAATATTAACAGATTTCAAAGCATTGCCTGAAACATCCCAGCTGTAGGCATGGATAAAAAAAATCTTAAGACTTCAGAGTAATTGTTAATTATACAGAGAAATACAGAAGATAATGCATAGGAGAAATCTGCAATGTGCTCATGAGATAAAGATGTAGGTTTCCTTTAAGGAAGAATGCCTCTAATTTTATTTCAACATTTCAATGAAAGAAATACCTTTACAAAATCACTGAATACAAACAAAATAAATACAATCAACTATAAAAACACTACATATACACACAACTCTGACAACAGAGTATTAATGGAATTATATTTTGAATGCTTTCCTTTGATGGATAAAGAGGTATGTATAGAAGGTAGGGGAGAGGGAACAATGGAAGGAAGAAAGGTAGGATCTCATGAAAATGATTCATTATGCGGTTATCTTCAATATTGGAGGATGACCATAATATAAAGCCTGAAGAAATTAAATTTGCTGACAGAGATTTTGCTATTATTCTCTTTAGAAGATGGCACATTTGGGCTGATAATTGTACAGAGAGACACGGATTGCATGGTAATCTAGAGATTTTGCTAATAGGATGAGTGAAACACTTAAGTAGAGTAACATGATTCTTCCAATCAAAATGATAGAATGAACCACTCTATTTTATTGATGTACCTTCCAACTAGCAAATGACTTAATGGCTTTTACAAAGTTAAAACCAAAAACCTTAAATAAACCTCAAACCAACAATAAAAACAATACATTCCTATGATGCATCAGTAGTATGTATATTAATAAAGAGAAGATACTTAATCTGCTATCTAAATATATGTTTGAAAGATGTCAGAGATTAAGGGCTGTTATACAGAAGCTCTTTTCCATGTAAATTTCAGAACAACTCTAAATGATTGCATATTTTGAAAAAAAAAGTTCTTATTTTGTTTTCTTATACAGTGTAGAAAATAAAATACTAGCATACCCAGTTCATTTAGCAAACAAAATAACATAGTTTATATTTTTATATATATGCTACAAAGTTTATATTTTACAAGAAGTCTAGAATGAGCAGCTATTATGTGTTTTATGATGAGAAGTTGGAATTACATGCAAAGTTATGTATGCAAATGAAATAAATTCAATGTTTTGTTTGAATTACAGAGCTACTCTGTGTTTTTAACGTAGCATTACTGGCTGTTGTTCATTTGTAATCTGAATGGAGAAACTACTGAAAAATACTTGTGCATTCTTGATGTTTAATGTTTACATAAATGTAGAACGGAACTTTAAAAAATAATGAAAATTTATGAAGATTTTAGAATGGAGGAGAGAAAGAGATTGCTAATAATTTACCTGTGTCTACTGTAGTTATAAATGTGAAGCAACATATTTTGTTTTCTGCAAATTAAGACACACTTGAAAGAATTTTTAAACTGTAAAATGGTGGTAAGAAAATATATTTGTACTTTATCCAGTTCAGATAAGTATGCAGTATAAATTTAGAAATACATCACTTTTATTGTACATGTTGTGCTTTTAAAAGTTTGCTAACTGCTAAAAAGATTATTTATAACCTAATTAAATACATCTTTCATATTAACAGTATCAGCCAGTCAGTTCTATATGGACTATACAGATTAGATTTATAGATTTATATGGGAACAAGTCCCCATACTGGTAATAGTGTATACATATTTTCAATTAAAATAATAAATACAAGTACATGGAAAAAAATGCATGGAGATACAGTTGACAATAATGTTCTTAGCTGAGCAAAGAGAATATATATATTATACATGTGTTAAGTAGTTGCAAATTGGAGCACACATATTAATTTGTTTTCTGTATTTCAGGCTTTCTTGGGTCACCAGAGGTCTGTATGTGCTCTTAATTATTGCATAAAATCAGAACAAAAATTTGCCTTGGAGTTTATCACATGGCAAGCCACATTTTATTTAAGGGCAACTTAAGAGTGCTGTCTAATTGTGTTCAGAGGTGAGGTGAGATAATCTAAAGGTCTGTAACCTTCCTCCCCTGTTTTCCACATATTTAGCAGCTCTGGTAATACATCTGAATTCAAAACAAGTTCCTCCAATCTTTGTGGTTATTTTGCAGAGATCAGAGAAGCAATTCAAATGCTTCATTCATTCATTCATTCATTCATTCATTCATTCATTCATTCATTCATTCATTCATTCATTCATGGCATGGTGTGACCATGATGAAGAAATAGTGATATATTCCTCACCAGCTCACATTCCCATTGCTTCAAGAAGGAACTCATATCTGGGGTGGGTCCACTCTCTCAGATTGGAATAAGAATAATACGTATACTGTACATTATTTATATATCAAGAAAAAGAAGACATCTGCCTGTCTTTTGACAGATTCAGAAAGAGCAAATAGAATGTAAAGAAACAAAAGGTGCTAATAAACACCCCAATCTGGAGGAACAATTAGATCTTTAGCAGTTTGTAGAAAGTCAAAAAAAATGGGAATATGAATTTCTGTGAGGTACAAAATTATACAAATCAGGAGCCATCATCAAGAAGGCAAGTGTGAAGTGCTTGCTGGCAACGCAAGCTTCCAAAGTCCAAAAGATTACACAGCTTAATTGAAGGCACTTGGAGTTTGCCCACTCTGGCTGATCTCACTGGATGGACAGAAACGTAGGGAGACAGGTGGTCTCTCAAGTAAATAGAACTATGTGATGCAGAACTTTATAGATGATAGATAGCACCATAAATTATATTCATAAGTCAACTGGAAACTAATGCAGTTTGTGAAGAATTGGGAATGCTTACACATACTGTAACATAGCTCTTATGGTCAATTCTGGATTAGCTGAAGTTTCCAAGTGGCCTTCAAAGGCCACCTCGTATAGGGCTCATTACAACAATGTAGTGAAGAGGTTACTAAGGTATGAATGATTGCTTGAAGAGGCTCACACATTCAGGAAAGGGCACAACTGCTGTGCAAAGTGATTTGCACAAAAACCTTGTGAGCACAGGTGTCCAAGAGGACCTCCTGATTGTACAATGGTCTCTCATGGGAAAATGCAACTCCATTAAATAATAAAGATGGAAAATACCTTTGACCCTGGAGCTGTGAAGAGGAGGTAAAACAAACAAAGGTGCATGGTTTTATCAGAATGAAGCCTGAGTCTGATCCCTCCATCAAGACCCATATAGCCTCTCAGCAAAGAGTGGAGGCCTCTAACAGTATCATTTAATTGTCCCAGGTCAAGATGCATAATGAGGTATTATCAGCATATTGATTCCAGACTGGTAGATGACAAAACAGAACAGTTGCATGTAGATTTAAGAGGGGACAGAATCTTTGAGGCACCCCAACAAGTGAGGGTCACAAATATGACCTCTCTTTTCTTGTCAACTTTTATTTACAGTATGTAATGTACCAAAATGTCTTGAAATTCTTCAATTATGAAGCACAACATTAAAGTGTTTATAATACATACAAGTAAATTAATATGAAACAGTAATAATTTAATCTTATATCATTAACATCTTCAAGCCCTCTGGAATAATTTGACTTGACCTAGCTGCTGGGAGACTATTATTGGCAGAACTAATCTTGCTCCAGAAGACATTCCAGAGAGCATAATGGAGAAACAATATCTCTAAGCCTCGGCCCTCTTCAGTCCCTGGAAATTACCATTATTAGTAGCTTACCTCAAAATATCTCAGATAAATTGAAATGGGCTAAAGGTGGTATCCAGGTACTAAACCAAATCAAGGCTTTATAGATTAAAACCAGTACTTGAATTGTATAGGGAACCAATTGGCAAACAGGTCTTGGCCATAAAATTATTGTGAAATGGTCATAATACTGCAAGCCCACCAACAACACAAGCCTACCAACAACACAAGCTCACCGCATTCTGAACCAATTTGGCATCTCAGTGACCACTAAGCAGACAGACAGACAGACAGTAAAATGGATGCATAAATATCTCTGTATTAAATAACAAAGGAACAATATTAGAGACCCTTCACACAAACCTGAATAAGCAACAGGTGTCTTTGGTCTATTTAAAGGTGTGGAGGCTATTATATCCAGTTACATAACAGCTACAACAATACTTGAACTAGTATACAGCAATAAACTTTGGCTTTTCCTTCACAGTGGCTGGTCATCACTGCAGACTGGTCACTTACATTGTTGTTCCAGCTTCTAGCTGTGAGAGCTAGATGTAGGCTGTTGTTACAATGGCACCAATCAGAAGGTTGTCATTGGATTAACAGTAATGACAAGTGTTTAGCTGCCGTTTTAGAGCTATCATCTTGCTGCAAATGTAGTCTAAAAGAATAAATGCAAATAAACACTTGAAAGAGGACTTTGTAATATAACCTATAACTGGCATTACAAAATGTAGAAATAGATGAAGTGCCGTTTGGAATGAAAATTCAGCTGGAGTCCTGACCTTTACTGATCTTTATAAAATAGCGCACCAGAATAAATTTTGAAGTTCAGAATAATTTTAAAAAATTTCCACGCAGTATGGGGGAAAGAAGGGATACTTGTCTTTCTCTTGCATATTTAAAGGCTAGTTTGGGAAGAGCTGAGTATAAAATAGTTTATGGTCTCTGAGGGAAATGTGTTTTTCCTTTGTTTGTTTGGGTTTGATTTACTTTGGTGAATTTTATCTGTTAGACTCTTTACTCTAGCAGACTACAAATAGGAAAATAGAATGGCCAGGCTGTACACACACACACACACACACACACACACACACACATTTTATTTCCAATTTAAGATTGATTTGAGGAGGGAATTGCATGGAGGGAATGATAAAAGAAATTGCTTGGGGTTTTTTTCTGAGAGCAAAAATGGGGCAGATAATGTACACTGAACCAACTAATAATATATTACAGAAATGTAAAAGTGAAACATCTTTATTATTCTCCTTGTCCCATCTTTAAAAATTATAAAAATAAATTAGAAAATTATTAGAGCAAACCAAGACACAGAGTACCCTGGAGAATATTAGAATAAATGTTTTTGGAAAATGTAGATTAAAGTAATCATATTTAAATATTAGTCTTCTTGAGCTGCATAGTTTAGATTTGTGCTTACACAGTATGTGCATCTGTCTCTTTCTGCATCTATGTGATGGTAGTTTTGGGTTTAGCAGATGCATCTTCTTTACCCCGTGGATTGCACCTTGTATACAAATAAAATCAGAATATAATCAAGAGTAAATATTTTCAAGTTGATTCTAAATAAAGAAGTCATTGTGTGGTTTGCATATAGAACTGTTTGCCTGTAAATATGTCTCCTCCCTTTAAAGATTTCGCAGAAGGATAAGATGGGTTGCTACTGGGTGATATTCTAGCACCCAAATTTTCAGAGAGCTGAGTGAAAAGTAGGTAGTAGGTATAGTTTCACCATGCAGAAATTCATGATATTTTCTTCAATGCATGCTAATATTTTAGATATTGTAAATGAATTATAGTACATATGGAAATGCAACAAGAGTTAGAGCATCTGCTTTCCTAATTGCATCTCCTTTATGGATTAACTACTATATATGCAAAGAGGTAAGGGGAGGGGCAAGAGCTCACAATCAGTAATAAGGGTTAGTCATACATCACTTGCTAGATTGTACTACTTTTTCTTGTACTCAGCAATATAGTTAATCGTAAGTAATTCATTCATATTAATACTGATTGGCTCAGACTCAATCAATTCTCTACTATAAATTGCTCCTGACACTATACATAACTTAGGCCTACTTGTTTAAGGGTTTATTTAAAAATTCCCAGAAAGTTTTGTGAAATTTTGATTGCTTTATCATTGTGCTTACATTAAGGATAATCTTTTGAAAGAATACATGACTGATTGTAGATGAGGCTGAATTCCTATGAAATAAGCATCACTTGAATTATTTCTTATTCCTCCCCCATTGACATTCACTTTTAATAATTTTGAAGACAGATAAATACTATTGTCAATGTAAAATACATGATTCATAAAGATTTGCAGAATATTTAAGATGTTAGCACTCATGAAGTTTTTTTTCAGTTTGTTGCTGCTTTGCATTTTTTTTAAAAATCATCAGTCCAATTTCAGTGGAAAACCATAAAGTTTTGTTTTATTATCAAGAGGCTACCTTTAAGGCACTCTTGATTTCTGGCAACTGCCTGGATAACAACTTCCTGCATATTGTATTGTTCAAAAGTGGTTTGCCATTGCTTCCTTCCTAGGGTGAGAATCACTGATCCAAGGTCACCCAGCTCTCCTGATGCCTAAAACAAGACCAGAACTCATGATTTTCCCATTTCTAGCCTAATGCCTGAACTACTACACTAAATTAGCTCTTTATTACTTGAATATTAATATTTTAAGATACACACACACATAAACATACACACACAATTGCACGCAAGATTATGTTACAAAAACCTTATCTACTTTGCTGTGTAGTATGTCACTGCATACTCTCACTGCCCCAGTCCCATAAAGCAGCAATTCATACTTCAGTTGCAGAAGTGTCTCATAAAACTCTAATGTCACATTATGCAGGAATAGTTATTGACAAGTATAATTGCTCACAGAAGTACAGTAGATGTAATGAGCTTTATAATAGACTTCTGAAATAGAATCCTGTAGCCAAGTACTTGCAATATAGAAAATATGGGTTTAAAAAAAAAGCAAGGGGCAATGGACAATTTGCACTGACCTTACTGAAATAGGAAATGTGCCATCACCATCATGTTTTTGTTATCCTGGTTCATTGTTTCTTTCAGGGTAATCTAGGCACTCCTGGAATGTTTTTATATAAATTGTTCTTTTAAAAAATCAGTGACTTTATTCTAATGTTTTCTGATAAAATGGTTTCTATGTATATATCAAATCTTCACTGTGATTTTGACTTTCAGCCAAAGAGCCTGCTATACTTACAGCTAATTATATGCTTAAGGAAGCCTGTAAATGAGAAGAGTGAGCAGATATAATCCTATTTCAATTAGTATGTGTACAACTGAATGTTCATCCATGATTGTGTCAAACACTAATCACGATGCCTGGCTAGAATGTAATGTCTTGAACGTTAAAGAATTGTGGGATCCTCTATGTGAACATTTTACAGAGAAATAAGCATTGTTGTTATTATAGTGGAAGAGGATTCTTTTCTTGACATGTTATCAAAATATGTTTTTAAGGAGTTTCAGAAATCATACTGATCAAGCTTAGGTGAAAATCATTCCAGAACAAGAAGTGGAGATGGCTATGTGGTGATGGCTTCAGGAAAGTTTTGAAAACAAGGACAAATTACTAATTGAAATCTATGATGCAAAATACTATAAAAGAGCAAGTTCTCTGGGGAAAGTATTCATTGTAAATTAAGAGTTCAGAAAATGTTGCTATCCTTCTTTGTCAACTGATTGTTACTGAGATAATCTAGAAGGAAAAAATGAAAACATTGGTGTGTAGGCTCTCTATGGATCAGCTTTAAAGCATAAAAAATGTAGTACACAGTTGGTGGAATTACTGTCCTGTTGTGCACATTAAATTTAAATAAAGATTAGAAATACAGGAATAGTTGAAATGAAATTGACTACCTTAATAATATTTAGATTATCTTAAAACATTGAAATAGATTACCTTACAATGATTTACTCATAAAAAATATGTAGACTGTGATTCATTAATCATCTTTCTATCATTCATATCACCCGTTAAAATCTACCTATATGTGTGTGTGTGTATGTGTGTGTGTGTTACAAGTCTCCCTTCTTTATTTATTTATCAGCTCAAAACCTAACACACACACACGCAGACACAATTACTGCACATATTACCTTTTGTACAAATACAATTTTATCTGATTGGGAATAGAATACAAAATAAAGATAATTAAATAGAAGAGGGGAAGCATAACTTTTACAACTTGTGTTTAGAATTCTGGCCCTCAAAGTGTTAGATAGATCTTCCAACAGTTGGATGGAAAGAAAGGTAAGGAAATGGTCTGTGAATAACAACTTTGAAACTCCTCATTGGCTGAGTTTGCCCATTGATTTTCTGAAACCATGGTCTTTTGGAGACATCTAAGCTACTAAAGGGCTATAAGAAGACTGTGCTTTCAAAGTCTAATATAGCAACATCCTGTAGGGAATTGGTTCAGCTCTTATAAGTTTTAGTAAATCCTAAGGCTGCATTCAGTGGAAGATCCTTGCTTGAGGAACACATTGTCCATTTTCAGGCTCTGACATCAGGTGAGTCAAACAGATGTTTCTCTGAAATTAGCAAAAAGACTAGTTAGAAAGGTTCTCCCTTTCTGCAGTCCATCTCAATGACTTCGGTTATGGGTGGAGATGAAAAGAAGACAGCATAGAAAAGAAGAGAGGGGGGTAAGGAGAAAGGAAGAAATTGAGTTTCCTAGAGAGGAATAATTTCATTTCTGTCTGAAGCAAATGCATTGCTAATCCTATTTTGGAAAAAAAAATGAGGGAGGGCAGATATAAGGTGGACAGGTCTAACAAATGAGAGCATAAAAGAGATGAGAAAAGGAGAAAAGACTGAGCAAGATGACTAGATTTTGGATATTGGCTTTCCTCCTGCCTTGAGCAAAAAAGTGGATTCCTTTTTAATTAACCGTGAGAAGGAGGAACTGATGAGCAGTCTAAAAACATATTGCCTGCTGTTCTGATTAACAAAATGAACAACCCAAGACAAATTTGTGGTTCTGACAGCATTCATATTCATTATTCATATATACTGTTATATGCATACTGTATGTAACGGTATTCATATACAGGTGAAACTCGAAACATTAGAATATCGTGCAAAAGTTCATTTATTTCAATAATGCAACTTAAAAGTTGAAACTAATATATGAGATAAGACTCATTACATGCAAAGCAAGATAGTTATCTCTTTTTTCCACTGGAGTCCTTTCTTCAACTAGCCTTGTCTACGTAAGGGTCTCAGCTTAACTGAAAAGACAAACAATTCTCTGCATTCCCACTCTTTTGATTTCCTGGCTTGGCCATAATTGTAAGAAAATTGGGAACATTTTTAGAAGACGAGTGAGAAAATCTTGTAATACATCAATGATATCATCCATGATTTGCTGCACTGGGGGGTGAAAACCAGAACTACATTGTCCGCTTTCATGCTGTTTGTTTTAAGTTAGCTAGAGATTGCTGGACATTTGCCTTTTCTTCCTCTGATGAAAAGTAATCCAGATAGACCGTGACCGCCCCAGATGTATAACTGCTGTATTAAACTGGGCATTTATAGACATAGAAAAGAACTGATTGCAAAGTAAATGAAATTTGCTGCTTAAGTGCCCACAAGTGCCCTCAGGAGGAATGGCGAATTGCATACTTTTTATCTAACGCTTTTGGCACTACAGGTCTGAAAATAATTTTGGTTGCCATCTCATAATGTACCCTTTCAAATTTCCTATGGCAATTGAGTCATAATACACAATTGGATGAAACACTTTCCTCTTCCCTTTAGAGATCTGCTGTAGCATTTTGTTGCAATATCATACTAGAAATACCCAAAGCCTCTCTCTAATAATCTCTGTTAATAAAGATCCCATCAGTTTCCATATCTGCTTGGTGCTTAGTCCATGAGGTACAATTTTGCAGCTTGCTTTCATTTCTCTGGCCTGCTTCTTCTCTAGTGGTTACTCCTCAGTTTGGGTGTGTCATGTTGCTCTTGTAGTGACAAGGGAAGAAAATATAGTATATCTTCTTCATGATAGGCATTTTGATATATATAGTTTTAAAACTGTTCTAATAGCTCCACTTAATCTTCTTTCCCGAGTTGGAAAGTTGAAGCCATTTATTCTCGCCCTTGCATAATGTATATTCTAAAACCTCGGCTACTATCTGCTGAATCCTTACCAAGCTGACAGTATTCACATAATAAATGGATATTCATAATCGGAATAAAAGTCAAAGCAATGTGAGGCACTAGAGGAAACTGTAACTGCCCTCAACAGGAAGTCAGCAATAATGGCCGCTAGCTTTGTGATAATAATTGTTCTGCAGATGCATTTTGAAAGGCAATAGGCTTAGCTATAGGAATTCTACAGTATTAATACTACAGTACTTAATACTACAGTATTAAATCTTGATCAGTATGAGATTGGTAACACGTTTTGCTTGCTGATCACTTTTTAAAGTGCTGTTAAGTAATGAGAAGTGTGGTTTTGACAATTAGCTCACACCCTGATAACTGAATGTCTAGACTACCATGACACACAATACATAATGTAGCTTTGAAGATAACTTGGGAGCTTCAGTTGGTTCAAGGCAAGTGGACAGTCTGCTAACTAGTGATAGAAGATGAGCTATGTAAAACCTAATTTATGATTGCTATACTGGTTGCTAAATTGCTTCTGGATCCAATTCAAAACTATGTCTATAATGTTTAAAGCCCTATATCAGGGGGTGTCAAACTTGATTTCATTGAGGGCCATATTGGGGTTCTGTTTCACCTCAGGGGGTTGGGGTGGGCCTGGCCAGGATGAGCATGGCTAGCTTGATATCACTCTTGTCATGGGCATCTGTGGTGGCCTAAGCGCGCTACCAGCAAAAATGGGCTTCCAAGCTCCACTTCTGGTTGTGATGGCTTCTTACAACACTGTGCCAGCAAAATTGGAGCCTGGGAAAGCTGCATGTGGCCCTCACAAGCTCCATTTTCTGCTTGGGTGGCCTCTGTCAGTGAAAATAGCATAATAATTGTAGCTCAGAAGGGCCACAAGGCACCACAGCCTGACCCTTCACTGTTTCCAGGATGGCCCTTTGGGCCAGATCTAAGCACCCCATGGGCCAGGTCTGGTCTGTGGGTCTTAGGTTTGACATCCCTGCCCTATATGGCTTGCCTCTTGGTACTAGCCAGACCACCTTTCCCATTAAGATTTGCTTACCCTATGAATTCTAGCACAGAGATTTGCTAGAATCCCAACCCCTTAAAGCATGAAGGGACCTGCAATTCACCCTTTTAATTGCTGTCTTCATGCTTTGGAACAGTTTGTGTTATAACCTCCTGGCCATTAGGAAATGCTTAAAATCTGGCTGTTCTGTAGACCATTGAGTGCTAATCGTATTAAGGCTGCCATAGGTTGTTATTAGTTAGCAAATTATTATCACCTTTTTCTATTAAGTTCTGTATATCTGGATTGATGTGTTTATTGAAAACCACCTTGAGTCCATGAAATTGGGTGGTATATACAATACTGTATAAATAAAAAAGTGGATTTTTAGTCCAGCTGTATAAATAAAATTGGTAATTGTTGTTTTATTAGAAATGAAGCCATAATGATTTGGGCTTTAGGTTTCAGTTAAAGCTACCTGTCTTTAAAGACATAGAAAATAGTTACACCATTTTGTGTCCCTTTAGTAAAAAGTAAGTAGGATGCAAAGAGTGTTGGTTTTTTCATTTGTTTTCCTTGCTGCCAGTTGGACCTTCAGCACCAATAAGTATGCATTCAAAAATAGGCCATGAAATGAATGGATTCATTTTTGACAATACAACTTGTTCTCAAATAGATTGAATAGAGTTTGGAATCGCAGTAGAGAAAGCAGCAGAGAAAACTCCCTTTCTGTGATACCAGTTTAAATGTACTAGAGTTGCATTTTATTAGGGTGCAAAATAAATAAATCTGTTAGATACAGTATGTCTTTAAAGTAACATGTAAACTGGTATCCCCTATTAAATTATGGTTGACATAATTAAAAAGATAGATACACTGTATGTTATGCTAGCCAGTTTAGGAAAATTTATCCTGAGATGGAGTCTCAAAGGTGCTTTTTCAAGAGGCAACTGGTTTTTCTGGTTTTTCTTTGAAGATGTTTCGCTTCTCATTGAAGAAGCTTCTTGAGCTGAAGAAATTTCTTGAATGAGAAGCGAAACGTCTTTAAAGAAAAAACAGAAAGTCCAGTTGCCTCTTGAAAAAGCACCTTTGGGACTCAGACCTGGATGACTGAGAATCTCCATAGACCTTGAAGTGGAGGGAGAAGATGTTTCTCTTCCCTAATTCGTCTTTAAACTCCTTTAGCATAGTTTGTCCTATATGAGCTTCAGGAAACATATTTGTATTCCTAATTTATTGAATCAAATAAAATAATG
>JAPKID020000864.1:0-16336 GCA_026931265.2 Tropidonophis doriae | reverse complement strand
ACATACACTTAGTTATTTCTGTCTTCTTTTCCAGCATCTTTCCCATCTGATATTGGCAACAGTTGTCACCGTTAAAAAATGGCATCAGAAGATATAACTAAGCTTGCAGAATCACTTGCTAAAACCCAAGTGGGCGGAGGGCAGCTGAGCTTTAAAGGCAAAAGTCTGAAACTCAATACTGCAAAAGATGGTAAGAGGATATGCTGTTGCTGTTGATTATGAGTATTTCATTGAGTAGATGTATTACTTTTGCAGAGCTCATTTGTATAAAATAAAAGTATATATTATAATACCCCCACATAGACTGAATCCTAAATCAGTGGTCTCCAAACTTTGTGCTAGGCATGGCTGGCAGGGAGAGAGGAGAATTGGGCCTTGCAGGCTCATATGTCCTGGGTTGCTGCTTCGAAGAATTGAGCTGGTCACATGTGTATGCTGGCCCACCTCTTGTGCCGCTCGGTTTGAAATAGGCCACTGCCTGGTAGTGGGCCAGAGGTTGGGGACCACTGTCTAAATGACAGAGAATGATTATAGATCTGATGGTGGATAACTGTAACTAAGGTGAACTAGCCATTGGGAATCTGTTATTTTGCTTTAAGCTATCTTGGTAAAGAGTGCAAAATTTTAAATAAAAAGGAAGGAAAGCACGATTGGTGGAGAGACAATAGGACTTGAGGTGAAATTATAATGAGGATAGAAGCAGTTTGATTTAGAGTTCATAAATATTCTGCCCAATCTCTGCAGCTGAAGATGTGATCAAAGAGATTGAGGAGTTTGATGGGCTAGAAGCCCTGCGTTTGGAAGGAAATACTGTGGGAGTTGAAGCAGCAAAGGTCATTGCCAAGGCACTGGAGAAGAAATCTCAGCTCAAGGTGAGGTTTTGATGTCTGATTATTCTGTATGATAATGAAATTGTACCTTAAATTTATTTAAAATTTGATGTGTTTGAAGAATATTTTGGATGACAAGCATAAGAAGCATTTCATAAGGTCTTAATTATTTTCACATTCTGAATATCATTAACTCTCAACCTTGCATATTCTGTCATATTTGTGTCTCATACCCGCCACGACATGTGGTAGAAGTATTACGTTTTGGAGGGTTGGCATTCAATCCTTCTCTGAAATTGTAACTAGCTTCAACTCTTGTTAAAATAGAGTAAACTGGTATTCCATATTTGAGCAAAAAGGATAAATAAATTTATGTACTCTTTGGAACTTGGTGGTTATCCCAGCTGCTTAGTTTTCAGATATAGTCATTTTTGCAATTATGCATATTGTTCATCAAGGACAACATAGATAGTTTATTATATATCTTTTATGATTTTTACCATATTTATTATATATATATATATATTCTAGAGGTGTCATTGGAGTGATATGTTCACCGGAAGACTGAGATCTGAGATTCCCTGTGCTTTGGTACGTGAAGTATGTAACTATTAACTATTATTAACATGAGATATTTTTAAGGCTACAGTGTGGGAGTATCATCTGAGGTTAGTGATCAAAATGACAGCAATATGCTGATTTTTTACAGAGGTTTGGAAGCAAGAACCAATCAAAACCAAACCATTT
This sequence comes from Tropidonophis doriae, assembly GCA_026931265.2. Lineage (NCBI taxonomy): Eukaryota > Metazoa > Chordata > Lepidosauria > Squamata > Natricidae > Tropidonophis > Tropidonophis doriae. Next base: position 14,759 of record JAPKID020000864.1, on the reverse strand, counting down.
GGAGACTAATGACAAATCAGTAATACAGTATATATAAGAATCTGTGGAAAAAGTCTCAGGTTCAGTTCTTTATTATTATTTCCGGTTAAGACATTTCTCAGTAGAAAGGCAAAAATGATCATTGGCTGTCACTGCTGCTAATCACAGTGGGTCATGCTAAGGTAAACAGTCTAATTCAGTTCAAGGCAGTGTCTTGGATCAAATACTTGTGAAATATTGTAGACCAGGAGTGTCAAACTTGATTTCATTGACGGCCACAACAGGGTTGTGTTTGACTTCAGGGGCGGGATGGGCATGGCCAGTTCAACGTCACTTGTGTTGGGGGCACCTAAAAGTGGTCCAAGGGCTCTGCCAGCAAAAACAGGCTCCCGAGCTCTGTTTTCTTCCACCTGCGGCCCTCGTAAGCTCCATTTTTATTGGCAGAAGTACCCGGGCCAGTCCTTCGCCCTTGTTTCCAGGATAGCCCTGCGGGCCAGATCTAAGCATCCCGCAGGCTGGATATGGCCCCTGGGCCTTGATTTGACACCCCTGTTGTAGACTGAATGAATTGCCTTCTTTCTCTAAGCAGATTAAGGAAATAAGTGAATATATGTTTGTAAAACTGAATTTGTCATGGATGTGTGTGAGAGAAAGAGAAAGGCTGAGTTTACATACAGCATTGTAGTAAAATGTGATTTGTTATTCCGTATGTTTACATTTTGTCAATGAAAAGGAGCCTTCAGCTCAGCTGCTGATAAGTGAAGTCTATTCACAAATCCAGTCTCTTTAGGAATACTTACTCAAGAGAAAGTTCATTTGGAGCTTATTCCTGTATAAAGATACCTTAGATAATTTCCTATCATTTTTTTTCCATTTTATCACATATTATATATGAATTTAATTATAGTCTTATTTGAAAATTTTAGGGGTACTGTACGAAGTATGTTCCACTTTTCATAACTTGAGACGATATATCACAAAGCAAAAAAAAAAAAACCAGAATCTTGCTTTGAACAAAATATTTCTCTTCTGTAAAAGTATTTTCTTCCACCTTTTATCATTTGTCAGATTTCTCTTGGAGAAGCCCTCATTTCTGCTGGCTGCCAACTTGTAGAGTTGGATTTGAGTGATAATGCTTTTGGACCAGATGGAGTCCGTGGATTTGAGGCATTGCTGAAGAGTCCTACCTGTTTCACTCTGCAGGAACTCAAGTTAAACAATTGTGGCATGGGTATTGGTGGTGGCAAGGTAAAAATCATTTCCTGACTGTTTATGAAGTGGAAAGTAGAATGTTTGACTTCCAACTTCCCTTGTGATTTGTTTCTACACACATGATGTATTGCTATAAATTGTTGTCTTACAAAGTCTCCCAAATTGAAGGGAAAGTCAGCATCATTTACTCTAATTAAAAGTATGCTGGCTTATTCTTGGCCTGTCCTAGAATGTTTTAGAAGGAAGTCTAGTTAAGAGATAAAGAATCTGTCACCCTGTATCCCACAGAGAAATCTGAGTTGAATACATGCATTCATGCCAATTTCATGACCAAAATTACTCTTTTTTATGTTACAATTGGGAAAGTTACTAATGCACAATGTTACTTGCAGAGTGTCCACATTATGTATATAAAATTGCAGTTTAAATAATGTGTTCCATGTAGGCATGGTGAATTGACACCTTAGCAATGTCAACATTGTTTTTTCTTAAGATCTTAGCAGGAGCTCTGAAAGAATGTCATAGGAAATCAACTGCTCAAGGCAAGCCGTTGGCTCTGAAAGTATTTATGGCTGGCAGGAACCGCCTGGAAAATGATGGTGCAACTGCTCTTGCTGAGGCATTCACAGTGAGTATAAGAATTAGAGTCGTATCCCATTAAAAGCTTATGTAAAATTGGCAAATAGGAAGAGAAAATCTGAGCCTTGTTCAGATATGTTCTAAAAAACATGAATGTTTTTATTATCCAACTCTGATTTGTTGTACATTATGTTCTTACTAGCTGAGGGCTATTGGTGATGTTGATGGCTTTTGTAGTAGTGGTCAATTTCTCTGGGGAAACAGCCACTGCCTGAATGTATTTGGAGGATTCGGCAAATTAGAACATATTAATAAAAATGTGCTATCATTACAGTTTAGGTTGATTATTGTAGTGCAACAAGTTTGAACCAACTGCCCTATTTGAATAGAAACCCATTGTTCTGTGTCATATTTCAATTTACTGATAGTCCTTTGTTTCCAAGCATTTGTTCACTAACTATTCAAAGATATGACAGTATGATCAATCCTAGCATCCTGGGCATTGCAGTATCTCCAGAGCCACCTGAAAGCAATTTTTATGTTTCCTGCCAGCTTCCCATAAGCAAAGTCATTGGGACAGATGGCAGAAATTCAAAGATCTGATCATGTGAGGTCTTCCTTTAATGACCTGCATAGTTCTCATGTTATGATGACAACTGGGACTGTCCAAATTGCTGTAGTTAAGCAATGTAGTCATGTGATGTCACACTTTACAACTTCATTGATTAGGAGCAGAAATTCTGATGCCAATTGCCATCGTAACCACTAGTAGTTGTATTCAAGCAATTATAGGGAACATGTAATAGAAAGATAAAAGTGACCCTAATAAATATTGTCTTAGTACCTTTGGTTGGTATATATGGTCTTCTTTTATGGGCACATGGACTTCTGAAATAGATTGACAAATTGAGTTTTACAACAAAAGAGTCCTTGAAAATTATTTTAATCACTTTTGGTAAATAGGGTCCTCAATTGATAATTGTGTATTTATCTTATTATTATCGTATTGTGTCTTAGTGTATTTAAGAAGTAGGGATGAGAATATAAAGATATCTACCTATCATTTTTGGTGTAAGTAACGTTATACAAGGTACATGAGAATAATAAGCTAAATATTGTACTTAATATTTTTGAAAATAATTTTATTAAAAATTAACATGCATTGCACTCCAATTGGTGAATCTGTAAAAGCAAATGCTAGGGCTTGAAATAGCTTCTTCACTCTGCTCTTTTAGATTATAATAAGTAATATTTGCTTTCTTATGTATGAAGAGTTTAAATAGAGTATAGAGATACATACAGTTATTAGGAAAAATGATTTTACCTCTGTTTGAACAATGGCCCCCTGTGCTATCTTGATCCTCAGGTTATTGGGACTATGGAAGAAGTTCATATGCCACAGAATGGAATCAATCATCCCGGAATTACAGCCTTAGCTGAGGCCTTTGCTGTCAATCCCTTGCTGAGAGTGATTAATTTGAACGATAACACTTTCACTGAGAAGGGAGCTGTGGCTATGGCCGAAGTAAGCACTTTTTTGTCATACATTTTATATTAATACTGATTTCCACATTCATAGTGATTTGGATTCTAGAACACCAGTTGTGAAATAAAATGGATTAATTGTTTAGAGAAGAGAAAACAGTCTCAATTTTGGCCAGTGTACATTAAGTTTGCTTATTATATGTTAATACATGTGAGATAGCAGTTGGGGGGTAGTAGTTGGAAAACACTGTTGAATTTGCTAATGTAAAATGCAAAATAGAGCATCCCTGGGAAGAATTCAAAATGGGATGAGAAAAAATCATTTTATCTATAGTAGCAGTGTGCCTCTAAATTTCTGGCAGAAGCCAGATGAGTAAACACTTGCACTTGGAAATTGTTTATGAACTCCTCTGAAATGCTGCATGCAACAGGTCCGATTTGGTACAGCTCCCTTATATTTTTAAAAGGAAGCATTTCTGTCAGCTGCTTCCTTTAATTAAATCTGCATTATTTTCTTTGTTTTATTCAGACCCTAAAGAAACTCCGTCAAGTGGAAACGATCAACTTTGGGGATTGCCTGGTGCGTTCAAAAGGGGCTGTGGCTATTGCTGAAGCTGTTAGTGAAGGCCTTCATAAACTAAAGGTATTGGCCAACTGTACTTGAATCCTCTTTTGAATATTGCTATATATGCAATGAGACAAACTAAATTATGGGTGACATGAATATGCTTATCGGGTGAGTGGTGCAGTGGCCTAGAGGTGGAGCTCTTGCCTTACAATCAGGAGGCTGTGAGTTCGATCCTAGGTAGAGGCAGATATTTCTCTGGGCGTAATGAGAATATATCTGCGGCCAAATCTCTGCATTGGTGAAAGGAAGGGCATCCAAACCAGCCAGTAACATTCAGCTCCCTTCAGTTTTGCCAGCTCCTACCGAGTATGGGGTCATTAAAATGGGAGGGAGGGAGTGGGGGGGGGGGATGAATAAGTTTATTGGGGATCTTTAGTTGTGCCCAGCAGGCAGTGAAGAAAAATAAAGAGTACTCCTTCTCTGAAGCTGTAGCCCAAACTATCTCAGTGGAGCCACTTAATTTCCTAGATTTGTTTGGCTAGGGCAGGATTAGAGCATAACTTCTGCTTCTGTAAGTAAAAGTTTTGATATTAGAGATCATATAAGTATGAAATACATGCATTATTGTATTTTAATAAACCACTTGCAGAACACTGGTCCAAAATCCTAAACTTTCGTTTTTTAAATCCTAAAATTATGTCCATCTTAAAGCTAAAGATACTGTCATGACTTGGAATCAAGTAAAAACACCAAGAACATTTCAGTTTTGTCAAGCTACATGATGAAGTTAGAGAATCGTGTATATTTGGTTTAAGATATTTGTAAATTTTGTTTCTATTTATATTAAATTGGAATGAAGGTCAACATTTTATTCTAAAATAGGGATGGGTAACTTCCTAAATCCTAACGTTGAATAATTTGCCGGGCCACAGTAGCGTGTTTACATGCCTATATCAGAGCTTCGGCAACTCACAGTAAGGGTTGTGGTGAACCACAGATTGTTTAATTTTCTTTCTGTCATAAGAAAAGCAGGGAAAAAATACATTTCCTGAAAGCTAGTGATAAGAATGGTGTTCTCTGCAGCCACGGTTTATATGTCACATATCATCCAGGAACATAATTTATTCATCCATGAACTTAAAAAGCAGTGAATCAAAAATGAAATCAATTCAAGCAATCAATCAACCAAAGCAGTCTTCAGAAATGATTATTGGAAATCCAGGCATTTGTCACTGCCCCTATTGTTTCGGAATTATTTTTTTAGGACTCTAGATGATATAAATTATAGATGCCATGAACCCACTTATAAATATTTCTTGCATTCTTTCTAACCCAAATATTCTTTTGAAACTTTACTTTCTGCTTTCTAGGAACTCAATTTATCCTTCTGTGAGATCAAGTTAGATGCTGGACTTATAGTTGCTGAGGCTATTGAGGACAAGTCAGAGCTGGAGAAGTTAGAGCTCAATGGTACTATATGTAATTGTGCTATGGTTGATAATGTTGTTTTTAGGAGCTAAAATCCTAAACCAAATCTTCCCCGGTCCCCAGGAGCACTCTGCAGTCTTCAACATGGCTGGGGTAAGGCAAAAACGCCCCAATTTCTAACCAAAAATTGGACATTTTCCCCTTCTCCCAGCCCAGCTGAAGCCTGCAGAGTGCTTCTGGGGGGTAGGGGAAGGCAAAAATACCCCAGTTTGGTAAAAAAAAAGACCCATTTTTCACAAAGATAGGACGCAGGATTGGGGCTTTGGGAGGCCAAAAATGGCCTGTATTTGGTGTATAAGACTCACCAACATTTCCACGTTCTTTTTTGGGGGGGGGTGCGCCTTATAATCAAAAAATACAATATATTTCTAAATCTATATTTATATCTAAATTCCTTTCTTTTTCTCAATTTCATTCTCTTTCAATTAGCTTTCCACAGATTTTCAGTTCGTCATCTGTTCCCTATCTCCCTTTTACCAATTGCCACTGGATACCTGGTCTTCTAGTTTCCCCAAATCTGCAATCTCAATAACAATGGACCACAGGATTCACTGTAGTGTTTTAAGATTATGCAAATCTTATTCCTAGGTAGATTTATTGACTTTTTCTCAGGGGCTGGATAAGCAATAGCTTTAATTTGAGACCTGTGTTTTATGGGCACTCATTACGCTGGTGCAAACCCAAGCATAATCCAGAATAATGAATAGATTCCGATGAGTGTTACGGGTCGGAGTCCTTGAGTTTTAAAAACCTTTGTAGGTATGTTAAACACACCAGGAAACGCCCACATCATTTTGTTTTTAATTTGAATATTGGGAGGAAACCGTAAATTTGCCATCTTGGCAGCATGGACTTTGGATACAAAAAGATGTGATGTGCAAGGACGAGTAGGCCACAAATTGCCTTTCCTATCTGAGTCAATTGATTTCAAAGACTTTACAAGGATCAACTTTAATTGCAGTATAGCATTTTTCATTCAGATATGATACTAAAATTTGTGGTTTTATCCAGTTCTCCATATAGAAACAGAGCTTTTCAAACTCTCCTTTAAAATATATAAATACTTCTCTTTATGTATGCCTTTATCCTTGTCATAGGCAATTGTTTTGGAGAAGAAGGCTGTGAACAGCTCCAGGATATCCTTGAAGGCTTCAATATGGGAGACATCCTAGGCTCCCTGAGGTAAGATACTCATGGAGCCTCCAATAATTGGCTATTTCAATTTCTAAATGATTTTTAATGTGTGAAATAGACACTTATTCAGCGACAATTAACTTCAGTGTACACTAACACATTTGTTAATTTGATAAATTTCTTTGCTGATAAATGTCCTTATTGAGTCAGAAAATAGTATTTTTATTTGCCCTGGATGTTTGGTTCTTAAATATGTGTATTATATACAGAGTGATAAAATTATTTATTAAATATAATGGATATTCATGGCTGCGAGGCCCATTTCAGCACAAAACCTCAATAGCAAAAGTGAAAGTGTACTGTGCAGCTGTTGTGTAATATGGCTTAAGGTTAATTTTTACTGTGGCTTTGGCAGAAATGGAGAAATACGCATACACATGTTGTAATTGTTCGTTCTGTCTTTTCTCCAGCCTTCAGGGTGCAGTCTGAGCTACACTCCAGGGCTGTTGGAAACCATTTTGTTCCAGCTGCTGTCACAATTCTTTCCAATTTGCAGTAAGAATATTTGAGATTGGGAAGATTTAAAAAAAATAAATAAACGATTGTATTCCACCTTTCTCTTCCCCCCTCACCCCAATTTTTGAGTTGGAAAGTAAAACACAGCGGCGAACGTTTAGAAAAAATCCGTCCGGAACCGGAAACGATCTCCTAGGGCTACTATATTTTGTGTTGCAAAAATCTTGGGCACTAGGTGGCAACAAAATTCAAATTCATTGCTTCTAGCTAGTTCCGCTAGATTTTTTGCAGCTTAGATTAAGTATTTCCATTACCCACACTAGGAGGAGTTTGATTAGATTTAATATCGTATCTTGCTATGAATATGGAAGTGACCATGTGAACAATATGGTTACTTATTGTGTTTTGGATATTCAATTTCTTTATTTGTGTGTCTTTTCAATTCTATAATAATTAATACAACTGACTAGAAATAAATATCTGCATGTCTCTCAATAGTATATATAATTATATTTTTGTATTCGTTTAGTGAGGATGATGGAGAAGATGACGAAGAGGAGGAAGAAGAGGAAGAAGAAGAGGAGGAGGAAGAGGAGGAGGAAGAGGAGGAGGAGGAGGAGGAAGAAGAGCCAATTCAGGTGCAGGAGAGGGGACAGGGAGAACAAGAACCCCTTACACCTAAAAAAATCTTAGAGGAACATGTAGGTATAAGCACACCTTTCCTCTTTTGAACAAGAACAACTGCTGCAATTGATGTGCCTGGTGATATCAGTTGGAAAACTCTTGTAGCTATTTATTCATTGTTGTTGTTTGTGCTTGTATAAAATTACTTATTTAATTTACTAAAATAATACATTGCTGGATAAATTTATCAGTTTTATAGTTGATGACTTTTCCAAATAACTATCCTTAAGGAATTATGTGTATCTGCCTAATGAAAACAAATGCATAGACTTCCTCTTTAATTTTGCTTTGCTGTTTTTCCCCTTGAAACTTAACATATTAAAATGTACAATTCCAAATTATTACGTTTCCAAAATACTGTAGCCAAAAATAAAATTTACAAATAATTTATTTACTTGATTACACTTCATGCTTTTTTCCCTGTTAAGACACTTGGCTACAGTATTTTATAAGTATGTAAAATTAATATGATGTACATTTAAATTTCCTAGTAAATGTAACCATATAGACTAGATTCCTGCAGATGTTCCTGGAGTGTATTCCTAAATTCATATCCAGGCCAAGCTGGCCATTTTGTTTTAAAACTGCCTGCTTATTTTAAGTAATACAAATGAACTATTACTGTTTTAGGAGCACAGACAAAAAAGCAAACAGAATTTAGAGATAGGCGACAAGAAGAGAAAAAGTAGTAAACTGACAATTTAACAGAATAAAATCAGGAAAAGAAAAGGAAGGATAATTATATAAAAATCTAAAGGAAAGTGATTAGCTGAATAACCCTTCTGTAAGCACAGAAAAGAGGAAGCTTTTCATATTCTTTGCTGTACAAAGTTATTGTTAAATAAAACTAGTCCTATGAGTGAATGAGAGAAAGATTATATTTCTCATCTAATATATTATTATGCTAGCAGGAATAAGAGAGATGACAATATCAGTATAAAATCAGACCACAACATTAAAACTCTATCATCTTGGGATGGTGACTTGGAATAAGTTATACTACTACTGCCGAAATGAATCCATGTTACCTCACCACCCATTCCCTCAATTCTCATCTGCTACACAGCTTCTACTTTTTCTGTATTTTCTGGCAAAAGATTAATTTTCAGGATTTCTTCCAGGATTCTACACCATTATCCTCTCCTCTTCCTCCTGTTGATGTTGGCACCTTTCTGGCTTTTCCATCACCAGAGAAATTGTTGCGACTTGGCCCCAAGTGTTCGACTTTAATAATTCAGCAGGTAAACCATTGCTAATATTTTACAAAACACAGTTTTCTGGGCACCATGGCTTAGTTGCTCAGTAGTTCTGATCTTGTTGACTGGTGTCTCCTCTCTTCTACTTTACCCGTTGCTTTACCAAATATTAGAATTCTACTGTGTATTAAGCCCAATATCACATAGCAGCTTGCAAGCTATCTAGTTAACTTTTTTATTTCTTTGCATAAATAAGAATTTGTAGGGCTATGTAACACTTTAGATTTGACTCCAAAAAGGTCACCAAGGCATGTCCTGGGAATTTGGAAAAAGATGCGATTGTTCAATGGAATTGCATCCCAATGTTCTGTTTATATCTCACTGCCTACTTAAACATTGCTTTAGAAGCAAATCAAAATACTGCAATCATAATAATTGCCTATATCTATTGCAAAACAGTTTTTATGAGGTTAAATAATAGCACAGGCTATTCTCTTTCTAGTGACAAACTATTGTAGCATGTTTAATTTTGATAATTATATTTCTTCTAGACAGACACATCTGACACAGAAAAAGTTGTTACTGTTTTCCTTAAGATCTCTTCTGTCTTCAAAGATGAGACGGTAGTCAAAACAGCAGTGTGTGAAACAACAGGTATGTTCTTTTTAAAAGACTTTAATCAGTACAGTGATGATATAAGGAGATCCATGTAAAAACCTATTAGTTAAAGTTGACATCAGATTCTTAATAACTTCTCTCTTTTTGATAATTTCAGCTGTAGTTTCCTGTAGCTCAGATTGGGCCAGACAATAGCTTTTTGAATGTTCCTTTTTATGCACTATTTTACAAAAGAGGTCAATTTAAAATTAGTTTGGCTTATTTCTAGAAAAATATGGTACCTTTTACTATAGGAACTTAATTCATGCTCTTGGATCCTAAAATAATGTGCATAGGAAATTGAAGTTGCAGCTAGTTATTTTTTTCTTTGGGTTTATTTTTAAATATTTGAAATTGTTAGCTAGGACTATGATGCTAAACGTGTTGTCTTTCCTTAGGCTACAAGACATAGGCAGTAGACCAAAATCAAATAATATTTCCCTAACGATTGAGGTTTCCATGTTTCTAATACAGTTGGATCTTTTTAGATGCTTTGATGAGAGAAGCTTTTTCATCAGCCAACTTCAATTCTGATGCTTTCATAACAAGTCTTTTGATTCACATGGGATTGTTAAAGGTAAGTAGACAGAGACACGTGATTTTTGTCGGCTTTGAGGTTTGATTGTATATTTTCTATTCCAAAAAGGACAGTAGGTGAAGATCTCATACCAGGTATGATGTATAATAAATTACAGAATGATAGAGTTGGAAGGGACCTTGGAAGTCTTCTAGTCCAACTTCCTGCAATCATTTGTAAATAAATACCAGTTGAAAAGTATCCAAAGTTTGATCATGTGACTGGGCCCGAGACAACACTCATAAGCTTAAGGATGGGTCATATGTCACTTTTTGTAAGTGCCGTTATAATTTTGAACAATCATTGAACAAATAGTTGTATATTGAGTTCTATCTGTATTTATATTTGGAAAGGGAAAGATTAAGTCTTGGTACGTTCAAGCAATAATTTGAAAATGGAATCAATATGATGGCATCACACCATACTTTTTTGGAAGGCAAAAAAGTGAAAGGAATATGGAGCTATCCCAGTTCAGTGTCTGAATTTAGAAAGGTTGCTGCAGTATTGCCGGAATGTTTGTAGAATGGAACAGAATGAATTCTGTGTGGTTATGGGAGGTGGTGGGGACAATACTGTGTAAATGTTACTGGCCTTTCCAGGCCTCTTTTTCTTTTTAGTTTTCCTTTTTTCTTTTACTTTTCAGAGTGAAGAGAAGATCAGGGCTGTTCCGAGCCTTTATGGCCCTCTAATGACACTGAACCACATGGTCCAGCAGGATTATTTTCCCAAGTCCCTTGTCCCAATTCTTTTGGCCTTTGTCACAAAGTGAGTATCATGATCTCAATGGAAACATTAGCAGTGCATGGAGGAGGAGGGCAATCTAATATTTTCCTACCAGCTCACAGGAATTAGTATTCCTGAACCTATTGTTGAGTAAACGTAATAGACAGTGTTGACACTCAAATAATTGAGCTTTTATAGGAGCTGCACTCACTCTCATCATTTGTCTAAATGTTATTATTTGTTAACTTCTCTATGACTTAGAATCAGACTTGGGAGCTATATCTACGAGAGCACTTTTCCCATTAAAGTCTGCCTGCTGAATCCAAGCATATACAAAAGCCTGCTAAGGGGCCCTGCCTATGAAAAGGCGAAATGGGAGGTCTGTGTACTGTGTGGGGCCTCCCCTCCTGTGGAATAACTTGCTCCCCACAGTGAGACTGTCTTCTATGGCCTTCCAGAGTGTTTCCAAAAGGAACATTTATGAGTAGTGACTGGCATATTTAGTGTTGTTTTTAAGATCATGCTATTGATTTATTGTGATATTAATGTTTATTACTATATTAAGCATAAGTATAATCTTTATTGTCATTGTACAAAATACAACGAAATTGGTTTTAAACTTACTGGTGCAAAATTATAGCAGAAACGAAAAAAGAAAAAACCCTATTATTTTAATAGTGCACTTATTGGAGCCCTCAGGATGAAGCAGTATAGAAAATAGATAAATAAAAACAATTTTGGGTTTTAGAAGTAAATATTGCTTGATTTTTTACTGGGAAGATTATTTACAATGGAAGGAAATCTACAAAACTTTAAGCTTGTACAATCAGACTAGAGAAATAGCTAATTTGTTTAATTTTGGGGTAATTTTACTGTAGTAATTGTTAAAATTAGTACACTTCTACATTTAAGGTACTAATCAAATCAAATCTTTGTTACAGTTATAGGGCAATTTAATATTCTAATTCAGGGGTGGTCAACCTTTTTATACCTACCGCCCACTTTTGTATATCTGTAGTTAGTAAGATTTTCTAACCACCCACCAGTTCCACAGTAATGGTGAGGTTATGAAAACCTAATGAAAATGTTTTTAAATAATGCTATGAAATTTTTTTAAAAAGTCAATTAAATTAAAAAAAAGGAAAGTGCTTCAGTATCGGACAAAACCCCTACCACCCACCAAGAAAGCTGGAACGCCCACTAGTGGGCAGTAGGGACAGGATAACTACCAATGCTCTAATTCTTCTTCAGATCATATCAATATTTGGCCTTAACTGTAATAAATAAAGTTGGATACAATATGGCATTTTTACATTAATATGTTAACAGATAGTCCTCAACCTATGACCACAATTGAGCCAAAAATTTCTATTGCTGAGCAAAACAGAAATTAAGTGATTTTTGCCCCATTTTACGACTTCTCTTGCCACTGTTGTTAAATGAATCACTGTTGCAAAAAGTTAGTAAGACAATTGTTAAATGAATCTGGCTTCTCTATTAACACTGCTTGTCAAAAGATTATCACATGATCCTGCTATATTGCAATTGTCATCAATACATGCTACTTGCCAAGCAACTGACTTTTAATCCCATGACAGTCATAATTCATTTTAAATCAAGGATTACATATGTTTCTTTTTTCCCCTACATGCTGACTATATATTCTATCATCCTAGATTTTCTTTTCAATCCGAAATCAGTTAGAAAAAGTGAAAAATCTTCCAGTGAAATATTATGGAGGGATTTTTGGTTGATACAGAAAAAAATATAGAAAATTTTATTTCACTTAATATTCTATAATGTAAATTATTTCTAGTATGCAATTAATTAAGGAGTATTATTCTTTACTTGTATAATACATGCTACATGAAATATGAATGCATTTCATAGTGGAGCTAGTGCCAAGATCACACACACCAAGTTGTGGAAGCCTAAATGGCTTACTACCTTTTTTAACAATTTACATGATGTATTGTCTTGTTTATCCATGGCCTTTGTGTTAGTGAATATAGGTTGCTGATGTTATGGAGAGAGTTGCCTCCTTTGGAGAGATTTTCTTTTGCTATAAATCTTACTTTTGCTGCACAAATTTGATATTATGCTTCATGTCAACATTTTAAACTCTCAGAATTGTTCCTGTCCACAGCAGCCTTCTCATGTAAAGTAGAAAATAAGTATTATGTTACATAAATCTTCAATATTTCTTTAAAATATTTGATAATTGTCTATGAAAAGTCTCAGAATTCTTCTTGAGCAGAATGGCAGTTGGTACTCCCTCCTTAAGTATCCGTTGGCTCAATGCTGTTTAATAAATTTTGAAGTAAAAGTTTATTCCCTCATCATTTCCATTTTATCTCCATAGACCTAACCGTGCTTTGGATCCCTGCTCTTTTGCTCGACACTTGCTATTACAGACCCTCCACCAGCTGTAACACAAAGGCCCTGGTACTCTCTCTCACCCAAAAACTATGAGAAGAACATATTGAGATGGAGAGCAAAGGCGTCAGAATCTTCAGGGGAAAATGTGCCTACTTGCTCACTGAGGCATAGGATGTCTGGCTGTGTTTCTACTATTACAAACTTGGAGGAACTTTGCCATGTGTACTTTTTATGTTGCTGTTTGTTGTTTTAAAACTGTCTGTTTCCAAAACGAACTCTGCCTTCCCAGGAATCTTTTTCCCCTTTGAGTATTTTTGTTTTTGTTTTTCTCTGTTGGTGTTGTCTCAAAGTACGTTTTTTTAATCTGGGACTTCTGTTTCTCATTCATTGTTCTGAAGCTTAAGAACTTACCTAAGATCTCCAGATATATATTTCTTGGACTATTCTTTGGAGGTAACAGCAAAGGTCTGAAGCTTCCTTGCAAGTGCATTATGCTATGAGCCTGGTGGGAAGGTTGTTTTCCTCCAGATATAGGCCATCACAAGACATAAAACAGTATTACTATTTTTATTATTTCTTGCTCTTTTAATTTCAGGCTATTCTGTGGCAAATGTAGTATATTTTTTTGACCAAGAATATTTATGTGGAATCCTTCACCATTACTCATTGACATTTACATTAATAAGACGATTACCTGTGGCCTGCAAATGACTGTTAGTGATAACTGCCTTACAAATATAAATCTGTCTAATTAAAATAGTAGTTCAGAATAAATGTAATAAATTTGGACTGGCCTTGGCTTTTCTCTCTCTCTTTTTTTCTTCCTGGTCCTTTTTAATTGGGGAAAAATGGTGAAGATGAAGAAGAGAGATTTTATTAAAAGGTCTATTTTTCTGTTGTGCTAGTTTAATACAAGTAGTCCTCGTACAGGTGGTCCTACATCAGTTTATTTAGTGACCGTTAGAAGTTGACAATGGCACAGAAAAAAGGTAAACTATGAACCTTTTTCAGAGTTATGACCATTGCACCATCTGCATGGTCACATGATTTACATTTGGATGCTTGACAACTGACTCACATTTATGATGGTTGCAGGGTCCCGGGGTGACCTGATCACCTTTTGCAAACTTTTGGCAAGAAGTCAATAAGGACACCAGGTTCACTTAACAATCGTGTTACTAATTTAAAAACTGCAGTGAGTCACTTAACAAATGTAATGACATAAAATGGGGCGAAACTCACCAATTTCTCACTTAGAAACATAAATTTGAGGCCTACATTGTAATAGTAAGTCAAGGTTTCTTATACCTGTAAGTCTAATAAGCTGCTATTATCCTCCATTTAATTTTCCTTTTTACATTTCAAAATCGTAGTATTTTCCCACTTGTGTTCTTCTCTTTTATGAGCTGTTTCAAAACCTAACCAGAGAAGAATATGCTTGTCCTTGATTAATGGGTGTTTATTAAAATTAAAAGACAAATCTCTAAGCAAGTTTCCATGAAAATTTTATTTATTTATTTCTCAGATTTATAGACCGCCCCCTCTCCCCCAAAGGGGACTCGGGGCGGTGCACAGGTATTAA
>JAPKID020000863.1:0-16339 GCA_026931265.2 Tropidonophis doriae | reverse complement strand
AGAAAGAAATAGGACTATTTTATAATATGAAAAGTTCTCTGTGTTAATCATTTAGAAGATGCCAATTTTTTTTATGGCTTGCAACCAAGCAGATGATGTACATTCTCAAATCATCTTCCCCATCTTCATCAAGAAAATGGCCAAGATGCTGGCGGTGGAAAGAATTAATATAGGAAGAGCTAGATATCGCTACTCTGGTACCATTTAAAACCTACATTGACAGGATCTGTACCAGCAGATCCTTTATTATTTCCTGGCTGAGATTCAAGGCGAATTTATTAATAGTATACCAAAGGTTTAAAGAAGAAACAATATCCTCAGGGAGAAACAATAATAAAATTGATTAAATACAGTATATCTCATTTACTGCTGTACTACATGGAATTCCATAATAGATAAACCCTCTCCTTATCCAACACACTCTTTGTTGTTGCTACATTTGCTACCGAATACCATTACATTGCAGCTGCTTTGTTCAAATAATTTCACACTTATGCTATTTGTCGTTTTCTTTCCATATGTTAATATTCAACACATAGATTAGAGCCATAAACTGTTGTTTAATCCTCTTTATTGCTACTGTGCATGTATAGAGTGGGGGGAGAGGGAGGGGGAGAGAAAGAGAAAGAGAGAGACAGAGACAGAGAGACAGGGTAGTATGTGTATTACTCATTCTTAGTACCAGAGGCCTGGGAGTTTGAAGGTTTTGCTCAATATGTTAACTTTTCCTAGCACTGCACTCTTCTATAAAGAGAGAGTTCTGATGTTATTCCTGGGATCTGTTGGAGCTAAAACTTACAACCCCAATGGCTCCTACCAGTAGGGGACCACTCCTCCTACAGGCCCTGGTTATTTCTCCAACATCTTATACTCTTTCTTTTTGATGTTGATGTCACTTGGCATCATTACATCTATGACCACTGCTGCCTTCTGGTCCTTGTCTATTACCATGATGTCAGATTGATTGGATAGTACATGCCTATCTTCTGGATCTGGAAATCCCACAGGATCTTAGCTCTCTTATTCTCCATGATCTTCTATGGTGTCTCTCACCTGGAGATATGTTAGGTACGTGGTTGTGCCATTCAGAGTATCCTGTTCCTGCTGCATCTTACACCCTGGGTTCTAATATGTATTTGACTGTCTCTGAGCCCCACTGCATACTCTGCACCTTAGGTCGTGGGTGGTGGACGCTTGCTTCTATGAACCTGGTGCTTAATGTCAGTGACTAGGAGGGCATATGTGCAGATGGAATGAAACTTGTTTGATTCAGCTGACTCTTTAAGACCTATCTTATCCTTTGGTGATGTGAACAGAAATATACAGTAAAACTAGAAGGCAAATCCTGAAAACTGCCCACCTTTCTTTTATATAACTGGCTAAGAGTCCTGATACTCCAGTAATTTAAAAAAAAATCTTCATTGAAAATTTCATTGCACTAAAGAGATAATTCCCATTCAAAAAAGATGAGATTTAGAAGATTTAAAGGAATCTTAACTATATCTGCCAATCTAGAACAGGTAGGTAAAAACATCAATTCCAAGGAAGTGTCAGCAGTAATAGGAATGGGAGGCATTTCCATTATCTCAAGTGTTCAGTTAAAAGGGAAGTAGGTAACTCCAATTTGTCTTTTGTCTTCTATCATGAGGGAATAATGAATCTTTTCTCAGACTGGAATCAATCAAACAAGAAAATTTGGAAAGGGAAATGGGGATTTTGGAGATAAATACAAATTCCTGTAAATTCATTTCAAAAATATTTAGTTTAATTTAGTATTTAATTGACTTCTGCCTTTGAGTGTATATGGCTTTTCATGTCTGGAAATAAAGCTATTTATATAAAACTTTAAGAAGCCTCCCCTTTTTCCATTGCCTGCTTGCCTGCCTTCCATTGTTAGAATGGTTTTCTCATTGTACACAGTCTTCTCATGAAGAAATGTATACACATTTTCATGAAGGTTGTTGGGAAGGTGATCTGTGCTTGCATGTAGACCACATCAGTAAAACACAATTACTGCTCATCTAATTAATTTAATCAATGCGGTTCCCAATACACAGAAATATATTTAGCAAAGCACTTGTTTATGTAGTTATCTTTCAGATGAGACCATATGAGGAAACAACAGTTCAGCATCTATCAGAGATTGCTGACTGATTATGCATTTCCCTTTCTTTTGACATATAATTGGTACTGTATCTGATATGTTTCTAGTGCTAGCTTAACACTTGATCATACTTTAAACAACCCTAATTCATCCTTTTACTGTTTTGTATTTACAGGATTTTAAGGATTTAAAATGTTAATCATAAGGTTAAATATTAAATGTTAATATCAAAATATTAATCATAATCAAAACCATCTACCATATCACAATTGATTGTAACACAATTGATTGTAATTTCAAATGTCTACTGTTTTGTTCAGTAATCATGAAGCCTAATTGTTCAACTGAAAGTCTTATGTCCTATAACTCTTTGCTTAAGGGTGCCTAAGTACTCAAAAACATAATGTAATCCTTATTGATCTGGATGACAACACCACAGTAGGGATTTGTTATTGTTTCTTACCTTTATAATGGGGACAGCCTCTTGTAGTCTGACTCCTCCTTAGAAGTCTATATAATAAGGTCAATCTGTAGCAGAACCCATAATACCTAGAACTACACAATCTCTTTAGAACTCCAAATAATGACATTTAAATGTTTAGCCCTTAATTAGCCAGATATAATTTGTAGTTATAAAGAAACAAATATGGATAAATGACACTGTAGGAAAAGTTAAAAAGAACTAGAAAAAACAGAAAAAAATGAAATAGAGATTGAGCTAACATGGAAAAAAGAAAGTAGCAATGATGTGAACAGTGATTAGTATGCTTGGCAGATTAAATCATTTTGAAATTATGTGAAATATACTTCATATTATTTTACACCCAATAAACCCATTGATTTTAAAGATATATACAATACTGACTTTCATGTCATTTTTTATTACTTTAATTGGATATATGGTTTCTATGTACTTCAGAGGCTACTAATACAGTTGCTCGTAATGAGCGGGTAACACAAATAATTGTAGAGTTAGATATTTATTTGTACTTCCCATTATGGAATTGGTAAAATAGCAATAGCAATAACACTTAGCCTTATATACCGTTTTACAGCCTTCTCGGAGCAGTTTACAGAGTCAGCATATTGCCTCCAACAATCTGGGTTCTCATTTTACTGGCCTTGGAAGGATGGAAGGCTAAGTCAACCTTGAGCCTGGTGAGATTTGAGAGTCAAATTGCAGACAGCCGGCAGGAAGCAGTAGTAGTCTGCAGTACTGCATTCTAACCACTGCACCACCTCACCAATGTGCCAATGAAGGCTTTTCCATAGTTCTGTTTAGTAATCTCAACATGTAGTTTCATTATTAATCTTAGTTGTATGTGTGGGACATACAGTTTTCTTTACTAATGATAAAGGAAATATTAGCTTTGATACATGTTGCAAAGCCCACTTTTACTTCAAGCTTTCTGCTATAATGCTGTTCAAGAGAGGATCTGTAAATTAATGATTATCTGCATCTTGAGCCCTACCTAGAAACAAATTATTATCCAATGTGATGTCCATAGGATTGATGTTGCAATACAAACCAGGGTGACTCAAATCCTAAGCAATTGGACCCTTAACAAATTAAGCAATTATTTATGCAAAAATATGTAGAAATTAAATATCCTTTGGATATTGAACGTGAGGTCTTTTACTCTTATTTGTCTGATTCATCATAATTAATAATGGGAATCTAATGTTTGTTATCTCTGAATTATTGAATATTTTATTAAAAAGACAATTCCACCTTTGCAATGAATGTTTGTAATCCTGTTGTCACCAATAATTTTATCTCAATTGTTCTCTTTTGAGATAGTATGTTTTTCATTAACTCCCATCCCAAATACTTGTGGAACAAGTTAAATACAATAATGTTAATATACCCTGAAAGAAAATATGGAAGAATGAATGGAAAATTTAATTAGCTCTCAAAAATAAGATAAACAATACACAAATGTGTTTTTTGTGTATACAAATTACTAAAGCGAATAAAATGTGGGCATTATTTTTTTCTTCTTGCATAATAATTAGATTATTATACAAGCTTATAATTATTATTAGCTTATAATGTTTGGCTTGATTATTAGTACTATTTATTGTTTGAACGTAATGGAAATGTATCCTTTAGTTCAGTTTTGCAAGATGTGAGCAGAATAGATATTAAACTAGGTAATAAATATATATTTGTAGTGCATGGCATTTTATTTTAAAAGGTCCATTATTTTCTTTTAAAAATATACATCTAGTTTCTGGCAAGTGTAGAATACAGTTTTCCAGAAAGAAATACTCAAGTGAAGATGTCCTTCATACTGCACAGCTGTTACTATTATGTAGAGGCTAAATATGCACACCTGTACTTAGGCAATTTTCCTTCTTTTTTTTAAAGACAATATGAAGATCCCATTAAAATGAAAAAGAATTCTCTGTGGACTGGTTGCATAGTTTCTCTTCTTGTTTATGTGCCCTAGGGATGCATATTTAAACCTGAAAAATATTTATCCAGATGTGTAGTTATAATAAGACAGTTATTGTATATATTGTGGTTAACAATGAACCAGTCTCGGAATGATTTTTTTTCCAGTGGCTGGCTATCAGGATCTTCTCAAAAACCATCTGTAAATACTATGGAGATTTATGTCTTTCATTTCTAAAAGTCTGTGTTATGACCATATGTAGTTGCATATGAACACATGCATTCATTTAATACTCTTTGAATATTTATTTTGTTTCCGCTTCCTGCCTCTTTTTCTCCTTTCTTCCTTATGTGGAATTATAGTCTATGAACCACAATATATTTCTTTTGCCTTCTGTAAAATACCACGTATAGTAACAAAATTGTAACTTTCTTTTTAGATCGCCTTCCCATCTCTCTCTCTCTCCCCCTCTCTCCCCCTCCTCCCTCTCTGTGCGTCTGGTGTTGTATGGATGTGTGTGTGTGTGGATATTGCTGGGAAACTGAACCAAGACTTGCTTGTAATTTAACAGAAAAACAATTACTTTATGTTGAATTTTCTAATTTGTTTTTGTTGATACTACATGTGTATATGCTATATACACATACATATTAAACTGCACATGGGGGAATGCACAAACACACCCATGTATTTACACATTTCCTTTTTCATTATTAGGGAATAAACATAAAACAAAAAAGAAATAAAGAACTACTTGATGATTTACAATTATTATTTACAAGTATTACTTTTACACAAAGAGTTTCTAAGTAAACTGCATGTGCACAATGATTTTAATAGTTTATGTAATGTAAAATTAAATTTCATTCAGCAGTTTTTCTAAATACTGTTTCCCTGAAAATACAACCTACCACAAAAACAAGATTTTCATACCTGCGCCTAAAATAAGCCCTAGTTAAGCTCCACCCACTGTCTGGATGTAGGAGATGGGGTGAGGTTCAGGCTTAAAAATCAAGCTAGGGCAGGAATGGGTGGAGGAGCTTCCCATGTGCCCACCACCCACTTATTTTAGGATTGCCATAGCCAAGCTCCCATGCCACAACACCTGCCATGCGACTGTCCAACTTCTTTTGCAGTCACTTGCAGCAGGATATGAGTGGCTGCTTCTTCCTGTTTTAGCTTTGCCCTCAGTCAGGAGCACGGTGATTCATGGTGAAATGGTGTGTGAATTTACTTTCAAAGTATTCCTAAATCCTCAGCAGCCAGGGAGGGTTGCTTGGGTAATAGGCTGGGAAAATGGAGTTAATACGCGAAGTGTGGGTACAGGTCGAGCTTGGCATTTCCTGCCTTTTGCAAACTTTTGGCTGCATGCAAGGAAAGCAGAAACAACAGAGACCTTGGCTTGTTTCTCTTCCCAAAACTTCCCCATAAATGAGTCGTCCCGGCATCACAAGCCTTGCAGCATCCTACCATATTATACTGCTGCACCAGTGCGAAGAGTATTAATATTTAGAAAACATTTATAAAAAGTGCTGAATAAAATTTTATTCAACATCCCATAAACTACTGAATATTTTGTATATATTTCAGTTTTGTACAGCGAGTATAATAATAGTAGGGGCACAGTAGCCTAGTGGTTAAGATGGTAGGCTTTTTGTTAGAAGATTGACAATTTGAGATCCAAGGCCACCTCCTCCTGCTTTTGCCTGAGCTCTTGCCACCCTAGCAGTTTGAAGCTGGCAAATAGGTACTATTTTGGTGGGAATGTAACTGCATTCTATGTATAGTCATGCTGACTTCGGAAGCATCTTCAGACAATGCGGGCTCCCTCATTTAGGAAATGGAGATAAATATTGTCCTTAGAGTTAGACACAACTGGACAGGAAAAATCTTTACTTTTTTATAGTAATACTACAAATTTTGCACTATATGGCTAAGTGTCACATGACCTATCAATCAAATGTTAACTTTATTTTACTCTCTATATCAAATTCTCCATTAAGAAGACTAATTTCACTTGATGGATTCTACTTTATCTAAAGAATAAAGGTTGCTCCAAATCTTCTCATTTATGACAATATCCTTTGGTATCCTAATACGGATGCTGTACTTTGATTTCTTAAGAATACTTTCCCATAATTTATTGAATGGTGTTTAATTAGTGGAGAGTCAACCAGTGTTTAGCATTTATTAAACCCTTTTCAGTAGCTTTGCATTATTCATCTCAATTTGTCTCCAGGAATGTGGTAATTCAACTAGAACTGTTTTAATTAACTTTCATGGTTGACTATCAGCATCATAACTGATAGTGAAAACCTAAATTCATGAAAATCATCTAGAAATATTCAAACCGTATCATTAAACTATTCTCCATAGGGATCAATATTTTTTTCTTTTTAAATAATCTTTATTAGCCTGTCACCTGTTCTAAAGCCTCTTATTGTATGCAGCAAACAAAAAATTTTACAACTGATTTAAGAGACAATTTAAGGTGAAAAACATGCATTTCTATAAAATTATCTACATTTGGCATTTTTCCTTAAATTCATATTTAGATTTTATATTTAAGTTGCTTTTAAGACTAAAACAAATTCCTAGAAAATCAAGTCACTTAATACTACTCAAGTTATATTTTTCAACTAAGCTAAGCTGCACTAGGTTACATCAGGCAATTACTTGACAAAATTGAATCTACCATTACCCTTTCATCATTGATAGAAGGCCTGCAGAAAGTTTCCTTCCCTTGCAAGTCTCTCAGGACACAGAAAGACAAGAGTTTTCTTAATAATAGCCGTCAACCTAATGAGACACTATTCCAGAGAAGAAATTGTTGTCTCCATCTTGTTATGATTTGGCAAACATGTTGAAACTGTTTTATTTCAATGTACTTTTGATCTGAAGATACCTATTTTGGGTTTTGTCTTAACTTTATTGCATTATTTTTTTGATTTAGTTGCTATAGTAGACTCAATTGGTGTTGATTATTGTGACCACTATAGATGATGATAACCACTGAAAAGTAAAATAAAAGTAAAATAAAACTATTATTATCTATCACTATTATTATCTATCAAGATGGGATCCCATCTTCTTTGCAGATCTAGGACAATTCACTGCAGCACAACCGTCTTGTGGCCATCTCAATGCAGCCAACTCGCTCTGAGATAATCTATGTGGGTTAACAATACAATAAATGTTATCCACCACTGTTTCTGATTATTTACTTCCATTTTTATCAATGTAAATGATGTCAAAGAAATAATGGATAATATTTATCACATTGGGTTATCCTCCATCAAATAGTTTCATGGCGAGTTGGCCATGGCAAGATGGCCACAGACAGATGGCCGTGAGTTGGCTGCAATGAGATGGCCACAAGATGGCTGTGGCAAGTTGGCCACAGTGAATTGTCCCATTCCATTTCTTAGCAGCAGTGTCTCTACTTGCTTCATTTTCATCCTTCCCCCCGCCCCCATAAAACAACTAGGACCAGTGCTGTGGTTTGATTTTTCACATGGTCTGTCATCCATAAAAGATAAAAAACTAGTAAGTTTTTTGAAAAGAAAATGCTCAAGATGATTACCAGATAATAATGAGCAGAAATTCAAGAGGTACATATAAGAATGGAAGTGGTTCCTGTGAATACTTTGCCTGTTTGTTTTAATGATGTAGTTCCACAGCTTCTATCTCTACTTTTCACTCAGTTGTTAGTGATAAAATGCCTCACATTGTGATAGTGAGCATGATTTTAATTATAAATATTATATCCAGGAAAGATATGTTTGGTTTAAGAAGTTGCGGAAATGATACAATTATATTCCTACATGTTTTGGAGCATGTTTTCAAAGTGCTGCACAGTGCTAATAAATGTATGCTTCCTATTTATTTTGTTTGGCTTTGCACCCCCATCAGGAGGTCAGAATAGGGAGAACAGAATTCAGATCAACCATGGTACAAATGAATGGCTATGGCTTTTTAAGGCCCATGGCTGCAGAGATGTATCCAGTGGAGTACTCTTGCTCCTTCTGAGCCCTCTCCTCATGGTCAGAGGCCCGGAAGGAGGCAGAGGGCAGAGGGCAGCGGCAATGAGATGTCGGAGACCCAGAAGACTGCTCCCCCCCAGTCAACCTTCTCCAGGCCCCCCTAGCTCCCAGCAACCATCAGGTCCTTCCTCCCCTCCCCAGGAGGGCTCCGGATCCACACTCTGGATCTCCTCCTCCTTCCCTCCCCCCCACAGGTCTTTCCCTTTGGCCTGCAAGAGGATCGTAGCGGCAAGAAAGACATTGAAAGTGCAGGGGAAGGGCGTCAGCACACGATGCTGTACACCTGTGTGACACAGCATAAGAAGCAGCAGGGCGGGAGGAGCTAAAGGGAAGTAAAAAACTCATAAGTGCCGTACTTTTACATTTGCATAGCATGCACATATATATATATAACATACACTAAATGCAGCCAGAATTGTATTTGCACAGCAATGGAAAAACAATGAGATTCTGTCAGATGAGAATGTAATTAAGAAAATATTAGAATTCACAAAAATGGATAGATTAACATTCACTATTAAGGATAAAAAAAGAACTGAATATTTTTTTATATGGGATGTATTTTATCAATGGCTCGACAACAGAAACAGAAGTCAGAAAGGAGGAGACATAAAAAGAGGAAATATTAATGTGGAGAGTTGTTAAAGAAGATGTTAAGTATTATTGTTATTATATTACTATATTATCAATATTATTGTGATGAATACTACAACAAATGTGTAGATTAGGATTGTTTAAAAATAACTGTACCAAGATCACACACTGTTTGATGAAAATTGAATATTATATAAATAAAATGAATAAAACATTGGGGGGAATCTTTTCATTCTATAAAATATTACTTGTTTATAAAACCTATAAAAGATAACTTTAAAAATGTTTATTGCAAGAAGCTGATTTATGATTTTTCTGGACCTTGTGCCTAGTTTTAGGTTTTAGTCTTTTTTGGCAGCTTCGCTCATTTTCCTTATTAGTATAAGTCCATTCAAAATGTGTCACTAATACTCTGCAATCTTCAGGAAATTCTGTTTACATAAATATTCATCCACTTTTCCCAAGAAAATTTGTATACAATAGTATAACAGAGATTAAATAATTTTCATATATTGGCATTATCTCTTATTACATTATTTCTTTCTTGTCACTTTAATCACTTTAATTCTTTTGATTTTTGTATGCCAACCATCTCCCTGGTTTGTTTGCAGATTCAAAATATCTTTGTTTTGCACTGTTCATCTTTATTTCCATCTCTCTCTCTGTTCGCATTGATAATTGCTTCAGTAAAAGCTTAATTTAATGTTTGAAAATTCTGTTTACATAAATATTCATCCACTTTTCCCAAGAAAATGTGTATAAAATAGTATAACATCGATGAAACAATTTTCACATATTGGCATTATCTGTTATTACAGTACTTCTATCTCGTTACTTTAATCACTTTAATTCTTTTCATTTTTGCATGCCAACCATCACCCTGGTTTCTTTGCAGATTCAAAACATCTTTGTTTTGCACATTTCATCTTCATTTCTATCTCTCTCGCTGTTAACATAGATAATTGCGTAGGTAAAAGCTTAATTTGATGAGCAATAGTTGTCATCATTGGAATTTTTTTTGCTATCTTGTATGACATCCCATTTCTCATTACTTAGGGAATTCCCTCTAGTCTGGAGTGAGTTTATGTCAACAGCGTGTCAACTAATAAACCTTGGCAAACATTTTCCTCTCTAACTATTGTACGAAAGTTGACAGATGGGTGATTCTTCTTCAGGAGAGACATTAAAAAGTAAGTCACTGGACAAATATGACTTGCCAAGTTCACCCTTTTGACAGGCTGAGTCCTGCACCCATTCCCTTCCAGGTTTGCCTCATTTGTCCTTCTGTCCGGCCCATTAAAATGCCAAGTGAGCATATTTCAATTCCTCTCCAATCCCCTCAGTTTTCCTCATCCATCATACCTTTAATTCTCCTAAGGTGGCCATCATCCCGTAAAGATTAGATACATAACAATTGCTTCTCCTCCAAAAAAAGTCTCTAAGCTATCCAGCTGAGTCAAGAATTGCCTTAAAATTGCCTCATAATTTTCAAAAGACAGATGCCTAAGTAGCACATTGCAAGTCTCAGCACTCCCCTTTTTACAAAACCCATTCATTTATTTTTGCTGGCATTGTTCCTATGCTATTAACAGCAATCCGACACTACACTACCACATTGCAATGGGGAAAATGTCAGGCAAAATATTGGAGACTTTTTCTATAATTCTCAAGAAGCCGGACAAAATTATCTGTTCCAGTTCTGCAAGCTAGATGGGATGGAAAATTTGTACAGCTCTCCTTTAGGAATGTTGTATGGTGGAAATAATACTCGCCAGTCAAAAAAGAGAAGAAAAGCATTGATTGAAGAGTTTGAAAGCAAGACTAGAATAGGTTCAACTTGTAACAGTTAATCTTTTGCTCAATTTTCTGCAGAATAGTATTTTACCTATGTTGCTATGCAACAATATCTTAAATGACTCATGCACTTTCCATTTTTTCCTCAGTGGAATGTGCACTCTTAATAAAAGTAATATTAATTTGTTTAAGTTCTCTGTTTCCAGCTTCTACTACAATGTTGAGTAATATTGAATCACAGAAGGTACTTTCTTTGCTAATATTATCCCCACAAGATTTTAATTCCTTCTAAAAGTGGCTGAATTTTTTATGCAAAGAGTTGCAGAATGATCTGCAATTTACAAGCTGCATAACCCTAATTAATTTTTTCAACATAACTCCTTCAATGCACTCAACGTTCATTTCTTCATACAATATTGGACAGGACAGATATTAATTCATTTTCCTATAGCAAGCTGAGGTTGATCAGAAACGCAGACTGGCCCTTATCAACAGTAGGATATAATTATTATTTCATCTTTCTCCTCCAATGAATTGCTCAAAGTGGGAATAATAATATTTGTAAGTTAGAGTGAGCCAACAACTTATCAGCCATCCAACTACCCAATAACCTTGCTAGACCTTGTGGATGACTGAAATAGAAAATTACGTGCCTTCCATTGAGGACCTGTACACTGTATGAGTCAAAAAGAGGACCCTGAAAATATTTACAGACCCCTCACATCCTAGAGAGTTTCCCCTGCATTGCCCCCATGGGAGTCTGACAACCAATCAGAATACAAGATCAAGATCAAAGGCCAGAAAGGGCATAAAACCCTCTTTCAGCAGC
The DNA here is from genome assembly GCA_026931265.2 of Tropidonophis doriae. Classification (NCBI taxonomy): domain Eukaryota; kingdom Metazoa; phylum Chordata; class Lepidosauria; order Squamata; family Natricidae; genus Tropidonophis; species Tropidonophis doriae. Next base: position 4,576 of record JAPKID020000863.1, on the reverse strand, counting down.
TCAGGCCTTCCTTCTCTTTTTCTTCACCCAACATTGAAGCATGGGCTTTTCTGTTCAGGACTCAAGCCATGTGATCCTGTCCACCATTAAACCAACTTTCCAAGAAGCCTCCATGCCTCCAGTGTCTTTTTCCCCACTTGGAGCCGAACCCAAAAGGACATTTCTTTCAACATTAGTAACCTATGGCTATCACTAAGTGTTGTATCTCATTATTCTTGATGAATGTATTTTTGTTCTTCTCATTTTTCTTTCTTTCCTTTTAGGTACACTGAGAGCATATGCAATAAAGAAAAATCCCTTGTGTGTCCTATTACACTTGGCTAATAAAGAATTATGTTCTATTCTAAATTAAAGAACCAATCTAGAAAGCTCTATGGAGATTCTCAATCATCCAGATCATGATTAGCCCAAGGGCAACCAGCTTTTCTTGGGGTTTTTGTTTTCTTGAAAGCATCCTGTGTTTCTTATCAATTTCAGTTACTTGGATGAGAAGTGAAATGTTTTCAAGGAAAAAAAAACCCCAAGAAGATCAGGTTGGAAAAACATCTTTGAGACAACCAATCCATAGGTTTTTATGCAGTAGATATAGAAGTTCCTATCCAGAAAAGGTATTTATTCAGTGATACCAATGGCAGAATTCAACAAAAGCCATGCCCATCTGCAAAACAAATATTTGTCACTGAGATAAACATCTGAAAAAGACACTGCCTTGTACTGCAAATAGTAACATTAGTAAAGGTTAAGGTTCCCCTCACACATATGTGCTAGTTGTTCCCGACTCTAGGGGGTGGTGCTCATCTCCATTTCAAAGTTGAAGAGCCAGCGCTGTCCGAAGATGTCTCCATGGTCATGTGGCCGGCATGACTGAATGCCGAAGGTGCATGGAGCACTGTTTCCTTCCCACCAAAGGTGGTTCCTATTTTTCTACTTGCATCTTTACGTGCTTTTGAACTGCTAGGTTGGCAGAAGCTGGTACACGTAACAGGAGCTCACTCCATTACATGTCGCTAGGGATTCGAACTGCTGAACTGCCAACTTTTCTGATTGACAAGCTCAGCATCTTAGCCACTGAGCCAGCACATCACTTATAGTAACATTATCTCTACAAATTTGGATTGATCAAAGAGAAAGAGAATATTCTTTGATGGTAATGATGCAGCCAAGAGGCAGTTATTTTTGCTTCTGAGAAAAAAAAATTGAGGGGACGTAAAATAATCTATGACTGTCCAAAAGGACTGCAACAAGCTTTCAGAAAAAATATAAAGAAATATAAACTCAAAAACCATAGACCCAACTCCACACACCTTTCAGAGGCTTAACACTGTGCCTTTTGTATAATAACAGACACCTCTCTGAGTAGACAAGTGGCAAATGGTTTATGTTTGATGGAGAGTGGGACACAGATGAAATACATCTAATTGAGGGACAATTTTATCTGAACTTGGAGGGAGGGAAAATAGATTGGCTTTGGAGACTGGATTTATTGTATTCAGTCAATCAGAAATTGATAAGAGATGGTATAAAGAATCAAACATAAGATATTTGATTGTGTTTGATCCAGGACCAATTAGGGTTAATATTTGGATGATTGAAGCCATGGTAAACTTTCTACAAGTTGATGACAATAACAGTTTGTTAACAAAAGGTTTTGTCTTTCCCTTATTCCCAATTTTTATTACTTTTATACTTTTACATAATATGTTCACTATTATTGTTTCCTTTGTTAACCACCTTGTTATTAATATAGCTTATAGATGACAGACTAACAATTTTGTAATTGAAACTACGCGATTATGGATGAAACATGTAACAGTGATAGCCGTTGTCATTGGGGCACTTGGTACCATGTCCAAGAATTTTATAAGATACATCAAGAAATTGCAGCTTCTTGCAATAACACCAAAGGAGCTGCAAAAAACTATGCTACTCAGAAAATCGTACATCTTAAGAAGGTACTTGATTGATACCCAAGACACTGGCAGCAACCCATATCAACTATTAGACCAGTCAATGGTATTTCTGATGCATTTTTTAATGTTCAGTTGACTGAGTTTCATGTTTAATGAATGAAGTATATAACAATAACAACAACAACAATAATAACTAAAACAAACAAAACTCAAAAGTCAGATGTGATGGAGCACAAAGTCTTGTGCTGCCATCTGTTTTCTATGTTTCTATTAGTACATCGAAGGGAGAAATATGGGAATAATTTAAATCAGCTTTACCCAGATCTAATAAACTGATTTACTCATGCAGTGAGTGCAATTATTATAGGAGATTTGGAAAGTTTGATTTTAACATGAGTAAAACAGGTAAAATAGAAAAGCCAGTTCCACTTTGCCAATTGCCTATCCATCCTTAACTTGTTTCAGCAAAAACTCAACAGATTTAGATTTGCAGTGACATACAGCAATTGAGTTTTCTTTATTTTTACTCAGAAGTAGCTTTTCTACCAATTATGTCCATGCAATCTCACTGGTGACTGTGTGGTAGAACTAGAAGCAATCAAAATATCTCACTGGAAGCTCATCAGGTTTCTGCTGACTTTTTTCTTTTAGTTTTGGGGAACATAATGCACCCACCCCAATTATCTTGCTCAAGTCTGATGTGCTAACAGAACAATATCTAGGGTTTTGCTATTGTGCATTAAAATTGTTCATCATCATGATGTCACTAAGCCTCCAAATGGCTAAGTAGCACTTGGTACAGCCTCCAATTTTAGTTAAAAAAATTGGAACATAAATAAAGTTTTATTCAAATAGAAGGATATCTTTATGGTTTCTTTAAAACTCCCTTTGCAGTAAGCCCAGGCATATGGTGGACCAAGGAACATTGGAAGAATTCCATCTTATTTCAGAGAAAATTTCAGAAGAGCCAAGGCTATGATTGCCCATCCTGCTTGTGAGTTTTTAACCAGCACTAAAGACCAAGTGCCACCATGCTAAACCTAAAGACAGCACTCTGCTTACTCCAGCAGAAAAATTACTGCTTGTACTTTTCATTTCCTAATATCCAAAAGACCTCCAAACCCACAGACCCTTTTGTGTTCATAAAATGTATGCTTCAAATTTGTAATTTTCCCCCTGCTTGCAGTAAAGATCCCCATTGGAAGACAATGCAAATGAAAGTCAATGGGACTAAAGTGTATTTAAACATCCCTACAGGATTTTTTTTTTCAAATTTAATATCGAACCACCTTATTTTTCTTTTCTTTCTGCAATGTAATTTTCCTTTGACTTGATTCTTGACAATGTTCTTTTCCTCTACTGGTTCTTCATACACCATAATTATTTCTTTTGTGTAATGTTATTTTAGTGGGACTGTTGGAAAAGAGTGTTGTGTTTTTCTCTAAAACATCCAAAACACCGTGTTGATTTTTATACTTTTGCATACATGAAGTTTGCTTACATGCATTATCTTTGCTTTTTTTTTTAAATGCTACTTCCGAAACATTTGGAAACTCTGGGTTTTCTGATTTACTCAAATGTATTGTGCCCATACATAAACTCAGAACTCTCTAACACAGGGGTGTCAAACTCAATTTCATTGAGAGCTGCATCAGAGTTGTGTTTGATCTCAGGGGGGCAGGATAGGTGTGGTCAGCTCAACATCACTTGTGTTGGTGGGTGCCTATGGTGGCCTGGGTGCTCTGTCAGCTCCGTTTTCAATGGCAGGAGGCCATTTCAGCCAAAAACAGAGCTTGGGAGCCCATTTTCTCTGGCAGAAGCACCACAGGTCCTTCACTATTTTCAGGGCAGCCCCATGGGCCAGACTGAAGCACCCTGTGGGCCAGATCCAGCCCCCAGGCCTTAAGTTTGACACCCCTGTTCTAACATATTCAATTACCAAGATTAAACTCCTGGTTACTGCAATAGTGCACATGTAGTCTTTGTTGCAACTGAACAGAATGTTTTTTTCCCTTGGCTTTTTCCAGTATTTGTTTTGTTTTGTTATTTTTTAAACTCCTCGGCTGAATCTGCAGTTATCCTAGTTGTCACTCATCTAAGTGCAAATTAGATCTGATCAGTTAGCTGTTTCAAGATCCTTCTCATAGGGTCAACATAGGGTCTATGATCTTCTCTGGCTGTCAAGGTTCCAATTTACGAACCCAACGAAATCATGACTCTAAGGCCAGATGCTTCCTCAAAGAACCTTTAATGGGTAAGTCATATCATCACACTTGGTGGCCCACCAGCTGGCAGTAGAGTTGGCAGCAGACTGGGATGAGGAGGAGGTTGGGCAGAAACGTGGGCCAGTTCTGGAGCCTGGGGAAGGCTCTGAAGGATTCTTGTGTCGGACACAGAGATAGAGCCAGGGCCACCTGACATTTCCCACCAGAGAGGCAGCTGCCTTTGGAGGCTGAGATGAATGAGGAGAAAGAATAGCTGGGGTCTGTTCCAGACACACATATGTGCAGTGCAATTAGAAGAAGTGAACAACAGAGGACAAGGAGTCAACTTGGGAAGCAAAGCACACATGGCTGTTTATTTATTATTTATTTATTTTATTATATTTCTATACTGCCCCCTCTCCCCTCGGGGACTCGGGGCGGTGTACAGGAATTTAAAAATAT
>JAPKID020000862.1:0-16340 GCA_026931265.2 Tropidonophis doriae | reverse complement strand
TACCTGTTCACCGCCCCGAGTCCCCTGGGGAGAGGGCGCGGTATAGAAATATAAATAAATAAATAAAATAAATAAAAAATAGTTAGATAGAATTGGGTCATCATTTCATTTGATACAAAGATTATAATTCTGAATACAATGGGGAGGGATCACTTATTTTTTTCCCAATCGTTATTGTCCCTTTATCCTGGACATATTGCGTTTTTCCAAAAATAAGACCGTGTCTTATTTTTTCCACCAAAAAAAGGCACCAGGTTTTATTTGGGGGGGGGGGGGAAGTGTTATCCACTGACTCACCCCACTTGCGCATGTTGTCCCTGGCCTTTTGTTTTGCTATTAGAGGCCTTCAGGAACTTCTGCTGGTAAGGCCAGCAAGGCTTTCCTGAAGGCCTCTGCAGCTGATAACACAGCTCTGGATTGATCTGTTATCAGCTGCAGGGGCCTTTGGCAAAGCCTTGTCAGCTGCAGCAAAAGAAATGGCCCGAGGTGTGCAACTATATGAAGGTAAGTAGTAGGGCAGCTCCAACCCCTATACCCACTCTAGCTTTATTTGTACGTGAGCATTCTGGAGTGGGCGGTGTCTTAATTAGAGCTTATTTTCAGGGTAGGACTTATAGCGAGTGCACATGTAAATATCAAGCTACAACTTACTTTCTGAGTAGATCATATTTTTGGGGAAATGCGGTAGGAACATAGAGCAAAGGAGCCTAGTTTATTTCAGAATGAAACAAATTGTTCTTGTGAAGTAAAAATTAATATAGTGAAACATATACAGTACAAGCCATTTTGAAGGTTCAATTGGTGAAATGTATTACCTAAAAGAACAGGTTGGGGACAGATTATGTTTGCATATGAAGCCTTTTATAGTCAACACATTTTGATTGCATAGCATAATCATGATTAATATAAGGCATTTACTTGTTTAGGAAAATATCCTTGAGAGAATTCACTATCATATAGTACCAAGCAATGGAACGGATATGTGCACTTCCAAATCCTGCATAACACATCAAAAGTTTGCTATGACATTATATGAACAGGTAAGATTCATATTTATTTTAACCCTTTAACATTTTAAAATCTCTAAAAATTGAAAAAAAACCTTTCTTTTATTTACAGTGTGTATGTTGTACGTGTGGGGCATCTTCAGACCCTTTGCCTTTTACAGAATTTGTACGTTACATTTCAACAACAGCATTATGGTAAGGAAATGTATTTTTTTATTTTCCTCCATTGCTCTATAAGTTAACAATTTTAGTATGAATAGTGAGATACAGCTTAGAGCAAAATACTAGTTTTGATGAATAACCTAATTACCTCTTTATCATGTTAATGCTGAAGAACATTTACATCTAAAAGTGTAATCAGTTCCTAGGAGAGGGATATATATTTATGTTCTAAAAATTCCATTGTATTTGTTGTAAAATTAGAATGAAATATCTCCTCTGCCTTGGGCAATATTCTATTGATAAAAAAAACTAATGAACACAATAACATACATTACATGCTCAGCTTCTGGTGATTTGATGGACAAGTCCATATAATTTTCTTTACAACTGTCCAGAAATGGTTTGCAATTGTTTTCTTGGATGTTTTTTCAACTTTACGTTACAGCATTAGGATTTTCTGGTAGTCCCTCATTGAAATAGTAACTAAGTCTGATTCTGCTCATACTTAAATAGCCACCCATGTTACAAAAAGAATTCTGGGTGGTGCACAAGAATTAGATAAAAATCACAGATGTAAAGGTTTTTAATGTTCAGAAGTCGTGACAGTTGGCAACTTGTGATCGAATATTTCTTAAGGTTATGAGATCAGCCTTTATTTTCCTTCTTTGGGAACTAAAATAACAGCTTGAACTAATAGGAAGTTGCTTCCTCCCAGATGGTGGAAATGAGAATTTAATTAAAGTATTTCACAAGGCACAGCAGAGGAAATTTCTTCTTGGAATAAATTATCTTATTCTCCTACACGGAATGATTTCCCATCAGTCCAAGCTGTAATCCTGCTTCCAAGTAGAATGGACATTTATAGGTAAGCTAGATATATCCATTTAACAAGTATAATCTTGTTATTGTGATGGAATGGAATAACAGACATAATTTTTAGACATCACTACATTTGCCAAATTTTAAGTCCATAAATAATGCTTTCTACAAATGAAATGTCTCGTGAATGTTGAAATTATAGCAAAATATTTTGTTTTGTCAGTATGGCCCAGTATTTTTAATTACAATTGAGAAGTTTATTGTAGTATATTTGCCTCATATGATCAGAAATGTTCAAACCATGTTTTTTTCAAGAAGCATTTTATAAAGAAATTCCAGTGATAAAAACAATATCACCCTGTTGTCGTTTTGACCAGAGCTCAGTTCACAGGCTGTTAAGGTGCCCTATCTGATTTTAAGGTCTAAGCATCTGAGTTTTTCCATCCTTGAAAATATCTACATTCATATTTTCATAATATATTTTCTTTTCATGTACTTTTTTGTACTTGTAATATCCTGTAAGATTTACATAGCCATAAATAGATCTAAATCTATGAAAGAAATAATGTTTTTTCCCCCTAAACCTGCTCATCATCTTTAATGTAAGCAATAAAATGTCCACCATCAATCATGGAAACTCACTTGGGAAATGCCATTCATGATCTCATCCCAGTCTTCCACACAGGATTGTTATATGGAAGAATGGGATGAATTAGTGCCATTGTGCTATCTTATAGTCCTTAGTGAAAATCAGAATATGAATCTTACAAATATAAGAACATTCTGTTAATTGCAAGAATAAAATGGACTAAATCAAATCATTTCATTTACAGCAATGAAATTGATAGAATGGTGGAAAGGCATGAAAGACTCAAGCCAGAAATGTTTGCTCAACTGCTTCAGGCTGCAAATACTACAGATGATTTCAGGAATTGTCCGGTAAGTTTACCAAAGAAATAGCGCTCTAATATTTTGATGGGATTTTTTCCTCTGATCATGAAAAATCCAAACTTTTACCATTAAGTGAATTGTTTGTTTTTAAATTTTGTCTTAGCAGCTTGATGTAGCTTTCAAATACTTAAATCATAAATCAAAGTAGTACATATTGTCATACAAAATTAAAACAAGATCCTAGGAAAAGTAACTCTTTAAACAATTATTTGGTATTGGCTCTCAGATAAAATAATAGCTATTTGAAAAAGGTTATTTTAAAAATAATATATCAAAATTTATTATAAACAGAAAGTCTTTACATTACCAAGTATAAAAATTATCATTTTGAAAAATTTAAAATAACTGGTGATGTGCACATTTTTAGTAAAAATCATATATCTTATTGATACACAGAACAATTAATTGCAATTAAATACTTCAGTTTTAGAAAACATAGTGGCATAACTTAATAGTTATTAAATTGAATTGTCTTAACAATTAGTTTTCAAAATAGTTCTTGTTGTAAGTAGTTTTTCCATTATGCCTCTATAAAGGTTGCAGAAATGTCTGATACTATGCAACAGCAGTGACCAAAAAATCAAATTACACTAATTTGTTTTAGTCTCTAAAGAAACCTACTTTAAAGAAAAATGGTAGGAAATGCAGATGAATTGCTGCATATTGCCAACATATTTAAGTTTTATAACTAATCATTTAGGTCAGAAATATTGGGACTTGGCATGTGAATAAATTGGAGATGTTGTCTATTATAAAGCATAGTCTTCTAAGTGAAATTTATGTGGTTTATATAAAGCTCTTTACATTATAAAGCATCTAGATCATACTATTTGTCCCCTCTTCTTTTTTTGTAGAGCAACTGTGGCCAAAAAATTAAAATCCGCCGTGTTCTAATGAATTCTCCAGAAATAGTTACTATTGGATTAGTTTGGGATTCTGAACATTCTGACCTAACAGAAGATGTCATCCGAAATCTGGCAACACAACTTTATCTTCCAGGGGTATTGAACATATTAATATATTTAATTTCTGTGCTCTCTTAACATATTAAAAGACCTTTGAAATTACTAAAGACAGAGTTCCCTGTCTTGTCTAATATTGTCCTGTACTGAGAAGAAACTCAGTCAAATGAAGTTGGGCTTTCTCCCTGAAAAACACATAGGATTCCATGCTAAAAGGATTTTTTTTAACTTTATAACTAGATTGCACATGAAATGTCCTTTCATCGTTTACCACTATATTTAATAGGGCTGGATTTTTTTTTTAAAAAAAATTAAGACATGTTTCACCTAGTCTTGTTTGTATAAAACAAATCAAAATACAAGTTTTAAAATATGTGGTTAAGCTAATAAAATTTGCCAGGTGCCCTAGAAGAAAATAATACAAATGTATAACTGAATACACAAGAGTGTGCATGTGTAGTATGTATGCATTTATTTATTTATTGAATTTATAGAATTTATTGAATTTATGTATTGAATTTATGTATTGAATTTATGTATTTATTTATTGAATTTATATTGCCGCCTATTCGTCCATGGCAACTCAAGGTGGCTTACAGAATAAAACCACATTTTAAACAATAAAAACTAACAAAAGGAATCAAATCAATTAATTTAGTACAATATAACAAAAACCTCACCCCCACCCTAGTGACAACAGATCAGACGAGCCGTTTAATGGGCTCCATCTTGTTCTGGATTCCCCAGACCCGCTAGCAGGACCAGGTCTTCAGTGCCTTCCGGAAGAGTATTAGAGTGGGGACCATTCTAATCTGGGGGAATGATGTTCCAGAGAAAGGGAGCTATCACAAAGAAGGCCCTTCTTCTGGGTCCCACCAGGTATATCTCCCTCTGGACGGGACCTGTAACATTCCCTATCTCCTTGCTCTGATGGGTCAAGTAGATGTGACTGGCAAGAGACGATCCCTCCTCAGATAACATGGTTCCAAGCCATGAAGGACTTTAAAGCACCTTGAATTGCATCTGGAAGCAAATCTGTAACAAATGCAGCTCCTGCAGGAGAGGTGATCTATGTGCACACTGGAATCTGCACAAAACCATATCGGCAGCTTCATTTTGCACCAACTGGAGCTTCTGGATGCTCTTCAATGTGCGCTGCCCTGAGTCCCTATGTGGAGATGGGTGCGGGGTAGAAATGTAAATAAATTCAAATTCAAGGGCAGCCCCATGTAGAGCCCATTGCAATAGTCAAGATGGGAAGTGACTAGGGCATGAGTGACTATGAGTAAGGTCTGTTGGCCCAGGAAAGGGTGTAATTGGTGTACAACCTGCAGTTGCACAAAGGCCCTCCTGGCCTCTTTTGAGTAGGAGTCATGAAAACCCCTAGATTACGCATAGGGTCTGTTTAGAGTAGTGCCATTCCATCCAAGGCCAAAGGTGACAATTCTCCCTGAGCCAACAAATCCCAAATCCAGAGCCACTCGGTCTTCCAAGGGTTTAGTTTCAGCCTGTTGCTCCCCATCCAGCCCCTAACAACCTCTAAGCACTGTGAGAGGAGGACACGGCATTACTTAACTCACCATAGGCCAGCTGAGTATCATCAGCATATTGGTGATACTTAGTCCATGGTGATGGATGATTTCACCCAGCGGCTTCATATAAATGTTGAATAGGGGCGGAGAGAGTACCAAGCCCTGCGGAACCCCATAAAGCAGGGGCAAGGGCTGGATCTCTCACCTATCAACACTGACTGAGAGTGGCCACAGAGGAAGGAAGTGAACCAGGATGCACAAGTCCTCCCACTCCCATTCCCCAAAGCCAGCCCAGGAGAATACCATGGTTGATGGTATCAAAAGTCACCGAGTGGTCATAAAATGTATAAAGTATTTCAGTTTTAAAACAGCAGAAACAGAAATTTAAAAGATAACTTAAAATTTAGTAAAATAGTTAATAACATAATCAAAAGATTCTGAAAAGTCAAGGTACTTTTTTAATTTCTAGAAACTATTCATTGGTCACTCCTACTTACAGGCTTGAAGTCAGGCCATTGATCTAAGTGATAATAGCTGACTCGAGTAGCACATAAGACGTCTAATAAGGGAATCGGTGGTAAAATGATTTATTCTGAAAAAGGCATCTCTAAGATTACAGTATTTTACAATGTATGGTTTGCTAAATAAACTGGATGGACACTTTCAATATGGATATGTAAAATTGTGATTTATCCTCATCTCTATTTCTTACTTGCTTATCTATCATTTTTGCAGTTATTTTATAGAGTTACTGATGAACATGCCAAAAACAGTGAGCTTTTTCTTGTGGGGATGATATGCTATGCAAGCAGACATTATTGTGCCTTCGCCTTTCATACTAAGAGTTGTAAATGGGTATTATTTGATGATGCTAATGTTAAAGAGGTAAGTTAGTTGTGGTATTGCATTTTAAATACAGACATCCCAATAGCTGCTAAAGATAGTTGAATATATTTTATATAATGCTCTGACTTCCTTAATTTTGATATTGAGACATGAAGTAAAGTCTTAATATCAAAGTTAAGGCAATCAGAATCTGTTTTCTAATGCACATGACCTAAGGTTTGGTGTATGTGTGTGAAGGTTTGTTTTCCGAGCTTGTGGGTTGATTTCCATACATTATGTTACCCTGCTAGGTAACTTCTTCAGCATAGGTTAGGGGATGTCAATGTCAGTGTTCTGTTTATAAGGGCGGTGTGGGTGTGTCAATTGAGTGTCTTGAGATGGGTCAGTTATGAGTCATCAGTGGATCTTGTGATGAGATTATATCAGGTCAGAGTCATTGGGAGATTAACTGCTGGCAGGGGTGGTGGTGTTTTGTGGCTTGATTGAGGGTGGTTGGCTGTGTGGTTGATTTGGATTCTGAAACCAACCCGCAAGCTTGGAGAATAAACTTTCACCCTCATCCTACACCCAAGCTACAGATATTCACCAGTATTGCAAATGAAAAGTTTAGTTTTGTTCTAAGTCATGCAGGAATTTGTTGCTTCAGTAACATGCATTATACAAAAGGCTGTAGAGTTAGAAATGTATTTTTCACATGTCTAAACTATTTAAATACATTTTGATTTGTTTGATGTAGCAAACATTATTTTTAATTGGATTGCTACTTTTTCTTAACTGATTAAATGATTTCTTCTCTTTTAGGTTGGAACAAAATGGAAAGATGTGGTGTCCAAGTGCATCCGATGTCACTTTCAGCCACTGCTACTATTTTATGCAAACCCAGATGGTACACCGGTATCTACAGAAGATGCACTTCAGCATATAATTCATTGGTCACATTATAAAGCCTCTACAGGAAATGGAGAAGAATTTGGTAATAGAAATTTGAATATTTACCACTATATTTATTTAGTAAGATAGACAGATGTTTATGATGTAGATAAACTGAAAGTTGGCCTGCCAACATTATATTTGTAATCCATCTTTTTCCCCACTCATTATACATGAACGTCTTCTCTAGTTTTATCCTCAGACTGACTGACAGCAAGACATATTCTTCCCTGTCACCGTCTCTGCGGGACAGTTTAGGTCCGAAGAGACCGTCCAGCGGCAGATATTGACAGCAATCTCGGAGAATTAAGATTGCATGTCGTGTCGTTGCGATGTCAGCTCCTCCCTCTCAGACATTTATTTTTCATTTGTTAGTCAGGCTGTTCGTTGAAAAACCAATTTCAGAGATAAATTAAGCAAACTTTTTCCTCATAAAAATAATGTTTTTTAACATTTCTTTTTTCTAGGGTTTGAGAAATATAATTTTCTTAAATCAGATTGTGTAAAGGAGAATGGATTTGAAGAAACTTCTAACCAGAAGAGTAAAAAAGCTCAGCTAGAAAACACTGCCTTTACTAGGAACTATACTCAACCTACTAATGTCAGAGGATCAAGTATGTATTATACACATTTTTTTAAATTACTGGATGAATTATACTTAGGTTAATTGTAAGATTAATCATAAACAATTTTTGTTTGACTTTTTAAAATGTTGCCTTCTACAAGTAATTGAAAATTATATAAGCTAATTATATGAAATGTCTAGCAAACTACCATGTTACAGTGGTGCTCAAATTTTGTGAATCAGATCCTTTTGTAATTTCTACATGAATATGATCTAAAACAATATGTTCTCCACATAAATCCTCAAACTAGATAAAGAGAATCAAATGAATTAAAAACAATATTTAAAATTACAGGTAGTCCTCATTTAGTGACTATTCAACATTACAATGGCACTGAAAAAAAATCTTAGATCCAATCCTCACAGCCGCATCCCATAATCATGTAATAAAAATGTTTGACAACCAGCATGTATCTGCAGTTATTGTAGCATCTTGAGGTCACGTGATCACCATTTGTGACCTTTCCATCTGGCTTCTGACAAGCAAAGCCATTGGGCTAAGATGGATTCAATTAATGATTGAATGATTTGTTTAGTAACTGTGGTGATTAACAACCAGGACAAAAATGAACAAAAAATTGTGCATGACTCACTTAACAATCATCTTGCATAGCAGTGGAAATTCTGGTCCTAATTGTGGTCATAAGTTGAGGACTTCCTGTAATTTCAAATAGAGTGGTTATTCCAAATTTGATTGAGTACGGAGGTGGGTGGGGGGTGTAGTGTATTTAAAGATCTAAGGTGTTTTTAGAATTATTGGCTTCTTAACCTTAGAATCTAGAATATAGTTTCTACACACTCCTGGGAGTAATCTTGTTGCTTTCCTCATTCGTGGTCTGATTAAGATTTGGAACAAGGAAGGTATGAGAATGAACCTACCTGTACATATGCTGCTTTTAAGATTTATCATTTTCAGTACCTTCTTCAGCAAAAAAAAAAGAAACCTCAGAGATCCTACATTTTTCCAATACCTCTAAAGAAAAATTAATGAATTCCCCCAAAAACAGGAAACCCACTGCTTTTTAAAAAAAATAATATGATTGTAATCTGTTGCAGGAGGTAAACTTCTTTATATTTGCTGTTATTTTCTTGTGTTGGTATATTCAAAAGTTTAGAGAAATTTGAATTAGATTGTCTTCTTGTCTGTTCGATTACTGTAAGTATGTACAGCATAATTCATTTATTGTTGCAGGTAAATTGGGTCATAATGATCATAGAGAAAAAACAAAAGATCTTTCCAGAGAATGTGCTCAAAAGGCAGCTGAGATGAAAAGTTACCCATCATCATTAAGAAAAAATTCTGACAGAGAATCAAGGAGAGAATCTGGAAAACCAAAAGGTAACAGAATTTTCCTCTGGCTAATTCCTCCCATATACATTAAACCTATATAACTTTGCCTCGAAATTCTAAGGAACTGAAATATATTTTATATAAAGAAGAAAGTCTAAATGTGAATACTATAAATAACCTGTTTGGTACTTTGTTTAAGGTGTATCAGGAGAAATACACACTAATCTTAAACCAGGATCACCACCTTCTGGAACTGGATTTAGGCATCATTCCAATGAACGTCTATATGGTAGTCAAGGGAGAGGATCTTATCGGCATGAAAAAGTGCACAATCAAACTAGACCCACTGTACAGACATTCAGCTCAAATAAAATGGAAAATGGAGAGAAGGGGAACCATATGAAAACTGACAACACAGCTGGTTATGAAACAGATAGTAGCCAAGATTCCAAAGACAAAGGAAGTATCAGTAGCAGCAGAAGTCGAAGCAGAGGCTGGAAACCCATGCGAGAAACACTGAATGTTGATAGCATCTTTATTGAGTCAGAGAAGAGAGAGCATAGCTCAAAATCCAAGTTAAATGCAAGCAATAAACTAAAACATGAAAAGGAGCAGAGTTCAGTCATCTGCCCCAAAGAAATTCAGAGTCAGAAGGGTCTGATGACTATCTATGAAGATGAAGCAAAACAAGGAGGAAGCCAGAATTCACTGGATTCGGAAAAGAAAGGAAATAGAGAAAAAACAACAGGATTTATAGAGAGAAAGGTTCATCCTGAAAATTGGCAGGCACAAAGAACTGAATCTGGCTATGAAAGCAGTGATCATATTAGCAATGCATCTGCTAATTTGGATTCACCAGTTACTGAAGGAAACAGCCCAGTTGACCCCAACAGTCTAAAAGAAAACATTTTCTGCAGGTAATGATATTAAATATATATTTGTGATTATGCAAAATACATATACATTATTACTATGTAACAATACCATAGTACAAACACCCTACCAAATTTTAATTTTAAAATGAAATAGACATTATTTTTATCATAATGGACTTCATGGTATTCCAGTTCTGTTGGTAATTAAAAGCTTGGGAAAAAAGAAATACAAAACTAGTTGTCTAATATTACATTGATTTTCTATTTATATTTGATTATAAATTATCTAATAGAAAATATTTACTAATTCATCAAATCTTTACTATCGACATTATCTATGAAAATTTCCTATATTTGGAGGGGGGCGGTAATACTTAACCACATTTTATTATGATCCAGATGTAATTGCAGTATTTGAGTTATTCAAATAGAATGAGGACACTGAGTTTTGTAAAAGTACTAGATTATAATCATGTAAAATATTGTTGCTTCCCTTTTTTCCATTTAACTTTTCTATAATTGGGTATGTTCTCTTGATGTTTTCTTTCTATTGCCAGTTATAATAGAGGGTGGGAGTGGTGAGAGAAAAGAGGAACAAGGTTTGGCTTTTTAATATAAAATACATTTCTCTGTTGAATTTCCAGATTCCTGTGTAGAAACATTTAGCTGTTTTTTAAAAAAAAGTTTCAGTAGAATGTTTCAGGGTTGGTGAATTCTGTTATACTATTTGTACAGACAGTTGACAATTAGTGTATTCTTTTTCATAGTGACCAAAATCTGTCAGTTAGATATTCTGGAAATGTCTTGCAGACTTTCTCCCAACTGAACAAAAATTCTTTGGAAGGTAAGGTTAATATATGTGTTACATCAGCTTATTGAACTCTTAATTGATTTTTGACTATACAAATGTACTGTTTAAATGTTAGAATTATTATAACTCTACAAATTCTTTCTTGATACTGTTGGCAGGTTTTCTATTCAAAATGTTCGTTCCTTCTCAATTCTTGGAAAAAAAATCTAGTACCCAATTTGTGGAAACTTATGTTCAAATAATAAAATATTTTTTAAAAATAATATAAATGAAATTTATACTCAACTTCTAAAATGTTAATGTTTCATTAATAGTAGCAATGAAAGTGCAGTCCTAACACAGACATATTAATATGGCTAGAACATAGAGTCAAAATTCCTTTTGAGCTGTGTCTGATTTTAACCATGCATGGATCTTCATGTCAGCAGAAGAGAAAAATAACACATCTATTTTTATGTTAGTTGGAATTCTGAAGGCACGGCAGTGAGCCACTGTCATTGAATGTTTGCCACAATGCTACTATATTGGGAGTATTTGGTTGCAAGCTTGCACTGCCACCTACTGTTGAAGATATATAATAATTTAATAATAGTATTTTCATAGAGTTTCAAGATACTTTATTACGTAGGCAGTTACACTTTTATCTAATTTAAATTAGTATCAGTACCAGTAAAAAATGAATGTTGCTTTGAAAATGTATTTAGAAAATATTTTCAAAACAATATCTCATAGGATAATTTAATTATATTTGGCACTTTAAACATTTACTTATGTATGCCTAATTGCTATTATCTAGTCTGATATTTCTACAAATAATAGAAATGCCCTTTCAGATCGCACATCTGTAAACATAGCAGATTTTAGGATTAAGCTATCATGGCTTTTTCTTTTAACATTAATTTTACATATTGTTTGTCATAGTATGTTCATGTTGATCAATGGTGGGTTGCAAATATTTTTATTACCAGTTTCTGACACACTATTGCACCCACACACACAACTCTTCTGCACATGTGCAGAGGCATCTAGGCAGGTGGGCGGGGCCTTCCGCCACCGCTACTGGTTCAGCCAAACTGGGTGCAACCCACCTCTGATACTGGTGCTTATAAAGATAGTCCTCACTTAGCAACCACAATTGGGACCATCAATTTGGTCATTAAGCAAAGTGATTGTTAAGTAAAAACAAAACTGTGCTGATGATCTTACTTCTGTTTTTCTTTGCTTTATAACGAAGGTCATAAATGTGAGACTTAATTACAAAGTGACTTTTTCATTATTGTTGTAAACAAGGATTACTTATAGCTAGAGTTGGAAAAGATCATTAAGCTCTGTAGTATAATCGCTGCTTAATTTAAGAAACCAAATTACAGTAGAATAGACCATTGGGATGCTACAGTGGTCATTAGTGTAAAAACAGTCATAAGTCACTTTTTTCAGTGCCATTGTACCTTCGAACGGTCACTAAATTAACTGTTGTAAGTTGAGGACTACCCATAACTGCCTTTTCTTTATTTTTAAATCTAAAATACATATTACAGTACACATTTGAAATTGAGAACTTCGGCTTTTCATTCGTTCTTCTAGTATTCCAATTTCCTTCCTTCCTTCAAATCCAGCTGTATTTATAGTAAAAACCAAAGAACATTGAACCCATAGCCTTGCATGTGTTGCCAACTTAAAACTCTTTAGCAATTCCAGTCAGCAAGGCTAAATAAGAAGGATTGCAATTTAGCAGAATTTTTTGTGGGGATTCTCCACTCCACCTGTAATTCAACAGCAGAAAAACCAGCAATTAGTCTGAAAAATTCCATAGAACACGGCACTGAAAATGTTCAGCGAGCTAAATGTTATTGTTGGCCTATATCTGCGTCAAATGCATACATATTTTTCCTGTTGAAAACACTGGACTTTAAGGAGTTTATGTTAGGTTGATTTTCTTAGGGTCTGAAGGGATCTTTTGAATATGTTACATGTTATTTATTTATTTATTTTATTTATTTATTTTATTTTGGATTTCTACCCTGCCCTTCTCCTAAAAGGACCCAGGGCTGCGCACAGGCAATCTTAAAAACAATACAATACAACCATATAAATACCCTTAAAAAGTTATTAAATAATTTTACCCATGCTAAAACCCATTTTTTAAAACCCTAACTAAAAAATTTTCAATACTAAAACTCAGTATCAGGGGGGTTATCCTAGGCCGGCTTGTTGGAATAAAAGTGTTTTCAAACGTTGGCGGAACAGGCGGAGGTCCTGTTCCGCCAACGTTTGAAATTATAGATAAGGGATTCATTTTTATTTTGTTTGGTGGCTTCATCTGGCAGATAACTGCACAATTTAACAACTGATTCCTGCAACCAGTTCTGCAAATCAGAAAATATATAATTATTATTGAAAAAGATCTTTGGTGCATATATTCCATTGGGAGGGAGTGTTTGAAATGGTCTCCAGATTCACATACTTAAGAGTTGTGGGGGGTTTTCCCTGTTAGATTGACGATTGAGTGCTTTCCATTTCTATGTTTGGATCCAGTTTTCTGTATGTATGTTGGCATAAAGTTAAGGCAGAGCCTGGCCCATGCAATTGTATTCTGGTATTTTATATTGGCTTTTACATATAGGTTTTGCAGAAGAGTGCACTGATTTTATTTGAACAGACATATTTTGCCACTTCTAGGACAAGGATAAGCAATCTTTTTTTCAAGCTCAGCTACTCTTGTCAAAGATGATGTGTATAAGGACTATTAGAGACTACACGGATTTTACTACATGTTGCCATGGAAAATTATGCTTCTGTAGTCTGGCAACTAGCAACTGATTTTCAATTGTGCAGGGTCCCGAAAAGGAGAAGGAAGGATTAGGTGGCTGCAGGTGTTCACTGCTGCTATACAATGGAAAAAGCAGAAAGGGAAATGGTGTTTGGTACCAGAGAATAATTCCAATAAGCATTCTCTTCCTCAGCTACTCAGTTGTGATTTGGGGGGGATGACAGTTATGAGAGTGAGGTGAGAACTGTGAAAAAAAAGCGGAAGTGATGAAGGGTGAGAGGAAGAGAATATTCTGTTCTAAGAGTTCTTTGAGAATAGAGCACAGGCAACTGCAATCAACTGTAGACTATATTAGTAATCGGATCAGATGGGATGTGGGTGGGCATGCAAATTGCTCAATAATAGGAGGTACCTTTGATTCACTTATTTCGGGAATAAAAATAATCACTGTGTATAAATGCCTTCCTCTGTCTATTGCATCTTCCAAGTTCATACCCACCTGGTCCCAGGCATCCAGCAAGAACACGTCATCTTGTTCTAGATCATCCTGAATAAAATTGGTGATCTCCGTGGCAAGGAACTTGCCTGTCTTATTGGAACACTCAAAAAGCCGAGGCGTGATGGAAATAGTTTCCTCTTGCAATCTGCGTAAAATAGATAAAGCAATTCGAGGTGCTGCTGGAACAACCTCTTGGCAAATATTAACTTTAACTTTTATATATTTGTTTTTATTTTGGCTTTACACCAAAATCCTGAGTCCTTCGGGAGTATGGCGGTATAAAAAACCAATAAACCTAAACCTAAACCTAAATATGGGGAAATTATACAATACAATACAATAGCAGAGTTGGAAGGGACCTTGGAGGTCATCTAGTCCAACCTAGGCAGGAAACCCTATACCATTTCAGACAAATGGCTACCCAATAACTTCTTAAAGACTTGCAGTGTTGGGGCATTCACAACTTCTGGAGGCAAGCTGTTCCACTGATTAATTGTTCTCACTGTCAGGAAATTTCTCCTCAGTTCTAAGTTGCTTCTCTCCTTGATTAGTAATTCATGATTAGTAAAACATAATTCATGGTCACGTATCGACAGGGCCTGGATGACACAGGAATTAGGAGAGCAAGTTTCTGGATTGGAGATAGGCATTAATGATTGGGAGGATCATAGCCCTTTATTAATAACATGGAAGGGACTGAAGAAAAAGATAAGTGGGAAGATGGATACGAGGGTCCTAAAAGATGAGGAATTTGTGGATTGAATCAAGAGAGAAATTGAGCTCTTTTTCAAAGAAAACAAGAAAGAAGATACAAACTTACAAAATAATTGAGATACTTTTAAAGCGGTTGTTAGGGGCCTAGTGATTAAAAAGATGATAAGGAAACGGTGGTTGGAAAAGAAGGAACACTCAAAACTATTAGATGATTTAGGGCAAGTGAAAAAAAGATTACAGGAAAACCTGAAGGACTTGACACTGGTAGCGGAAAAGAAGTTGATTCGCCACAAGATTAATTTAGTGGATCAAGAAGAGATTGCTGAAAAGATTAAGTGGGCAAAGCAAGAATTTTTCAAAAATGCTAATAAACCAGGAAGATGGCTAATTTATAGAATTAAGAAGTTAAAAGAAAGGAGTAAAATAGGTGGATTGAAAGATAGCAATGGAGGGTTGGTAATTGACAGGGAAGGTAAGAGGAAGATCGTATAGGATTTTTTCTCGGAAGTATATAAGAGGGAAGATGGGGTGGGGGGAGCAAGAAACTGAACAGTATATAGGAAGGTTGGGCCTCCCCAAATTATTGGAGGAGGTAAGGCAAATTTTCACTAAAGAAATCTCAGAAAGTGAAGTTAGAGTAGCAATTGAAAAGCAGAAAACAGGGAAAACCCCTGGCACAGATGGGCTACCCACGGAATTTTATTAAAAAATACCTTAGGCATGGTAGCAAAATATATGACAGAGGTCTTTAACAGAGTCCTTCTTGACAGCCGGATTCCACCTTCCTGGACAGAGGCTTATATTTCCTTGATTCCTAAGGAACAGACTTATCACTGATCAGAAACTACAGATATATATCTCTCCTGAATACTGACTATAAGATCTTTACCTCTATTTTAGCAGGGTTCCTGCTAAATGCTAAATAATGAAAGGGCTCCTGGATCATTTTAATAAATATTTTTTTAATAAAATGGACCAGATAACTGGCAAATTCATTTGGCAAGGGAAAAAATCACGCATTAAAAGAAAAATGATGCAGGAGTATAAAACAAGGGGAGACTTGGGGCTTCCAAATTGGGAGTAGTATTATCAAGCCTCATGCCTGGTTTGGATAAAGGACTGGATAACACTAGAGAGGAAACATATACTAACAATCAAAGGATACAATTTACAGCAAGGATGGCACTACTTTCTTTGGCCAACAAAAGAAGATCAATGCAAATATTTCATGAACCATTACATAAGAGGATGTTTGATTCAAGATATGGGATAAGACTGAAGGATTGATGTATAGTAAGACTCCGTACTGGATCACAACTCTTGAAGCAACCATGTACCTAAAGTTATATAATTTGGATAAACTTGTGACTTATAGGGAACTGCTGGATGGCGAAGGTAATCTTAGGTCCAAAACAGATTTAAAATTACGGGAAATTAATTTGGACTGGTGGGCATATACGCAAATACACTCAAGATACCAAAAAGACAAAGCTACATGGGGAATTTTCACTTCCCCACAAGAATTTGATAAGGCCCTTTTGGAAAC
>JAPKID020000861.1:0-16346 GCA_026931265.2 Tropidonophis doriae | reverse complement strand
GCCTGTCCCCCCCTTCCTCAAGGCCAGCCGGTCCACAGAACTTTTTTTTAAATGAAACTGGTTCCTGGTGCAAAAAAGGTTGGGGACCCCTGCTTTAAATGACAGAAAAACATACAAGGGATCTCTTGTTAGTCAAGATTTCAGTAGAGAATAATAGATTGAAAATATTTTTTTAAAAAAATGCTTTATTGCCAATTGTGGAACGAAGCATATTTTTATCAAATATTATCAATAGTACTCTTAAACTTAAGGATATGTATGCATGCATTATGTGAATGCTTGCAATTTGATTCAATTTTTGACAGCATAATAATTTAGAACATATTTAAACAACAATTTCAGATTATTTTTAAAGTATCATAATTCTATAGTATTTATGTCCATAAAGCTTGAGAAAATGCAAGGATTCTTAAAAAAACCCCTCATTATCTGATTACATAGCTCTACAGAATTAAGCTTCATGATTTTGAGGTTGAAATAACATATTGCTGTTACACTAGTCAACACTGGCTTGTAATTCAAAAACATGCAAGTGACAATTTTATGCCTTCACTTCTCCAAATATTGTCTTCCATCCATTAATTTGTTTAGAGCTGCAGGTCAGTCAGCAGCGACATGTAAAAAATGAAGGATTTTTTCACTCCTCTTTCTATCCCTGCTACCAATTACATTACTGTATGTGGAAACAATTCTTAAAACATAGTTTTGCCAAAGATGTCAAACTATAGGAAAAGATGAAAGGTTTACAGTCAGTTTCCATGACATTTCCTAAAGAAGAATAGATAGGGCTCAATGGATGGGAAAGGAGAAGCATTCAAACCCTCTCATCATTATTACTAAAAATTGGCAATGCTGTTTGAAAGGGTCAATCTATAAAAATAGATTTAACATAGTTGGCCCGGGGGTGGGAGTGGGGGATAGTCCCTAGTCTCATTCTCTGCATGATGGTCTTGCCACTTTGTATCATTACCCTACTATCCTCTCTGATTCTTTCTATACCTTTCCTCCAGCCACTGGCCACTTATTTCTCATTCAAACTTTCCTTTTACTCTCTTTTCTGGGATATGGGATGGGGATACAGTTCATGTTAATTAAGCCACTATGAGGAAATCTATTGAATCGTTCTGCCCCACTAGTTTAGAGTAGATGTTTTGTAGCACAATAATAATATTGCTTATCATAAAAAAATTATTGACATCTATATGGTTATGATAACTTCTCCTTGGATACCAAGGGAAAAGTCTGTCAGATATCCTTGCTATCACCAATACTGTCATTGTCTTCTTTACTTTACTAGCTTTTACTTCTGTCTGTGAATTAATCAAAAGCTATTCAGGTATGCATTGCATCCTATATTTTAATCAATCACGAATCTTGTTTAAAAGGAATAGCATTAAAGTATGTTCGGAGAAATCATTCAAGTGTCTTTCACATTTTATATATTTTTTCACTGCTCTTCAAAAGGTAATGACTGTCCTTAATTGAAAGCAATTTTGTGTCTTTCCTGCACATCTTAAAAATCTGGATGTTACATTTGAGGCAAACTTGTTCTTAGATCAGTAGCACTGTCAATTATCAAAATATTCAGAAAAACATATAGTAATGTCCAAATTTATATTTTAAGAAGACAATTTCATTGTTGTTGCTGTACTGGTTTCATCACATTTAACTATATTTTTCTAGTTGTCTTATAACCCTTTCCATCAATGTTTTATTCTACTTGATTCAGGATGTGGTAGTAAAATACAATAGAGAGAGGCTACATTGATACATGATCAAGTTGATTATTGTGTTAACCCATTTTCTAGGTTTGTACAATATATTAACCATAAACTAATTAAATAAACTGGGCTGGTATAATACCCTCAGTTACATTAAAAAACAAATCTAACCCAACTTGACCATAACAAACAGTTTGCTATTTTAATGTATGTGCTAGGAACACCAGATTGTCAAATTATTTTCTCTGACTTGCAACTGTTCTAAGTGCACTTAGTGTAACAACTTCATTCATCTGCATGTTAGATCATAATGTTTAGAGGCAAACACCTACCCCTTTCCAGACATAAACCTTTTATTACCCCTCTCTCCATAAATAATGTGTAAATGAAAGAGTAAACTAATTTCCAATTCAGATCATACAATTCACACACAGAGACACTCATTCCTCCCCCCCCCACCTTCTCTTTCTCTCTCTCTCACATACACACATTTTAAATGGCCTTCAAGCACATTCCCAAGAGCATTTAAATCAAAGATTTAAAAATTCAAATGAAGAACTGGAAGTATCTAGAAATTGGCTAATATATTTTTAAACTAATTATACATTCTCTGTCATCTGGTATTCACACTTTTTGTTACTTTAAGAAACAAAAGGTTTAACTTACATATTCTATAACAACTTTAAGACTTTAATGTCATTTATTTATTTTAGCAATTCCGTTTTCATTTTGTATTTAAATCCAGCCCATTATATTTGCAGGATAAGTTCTAAATATATAAAGAGAAAAATAATCATGAGCAGAACAAAAGGAAATAGTTTACTTCTCATTCATATAAGATAATTCCTGTTAATTAGACAGGAATTAGCCATGAATAAAAGATCCATATAAATAATAAATGTTTAATTATTTAACGCTGAAATATTTTTAGCTAAAATAATATAGAAGCTGCCTATGTGGATCAAAAAGTGATTTCAGATTTCTTGCAACACAAGCTTTAAAACTTCAAATAATAGTTTAAATATTTCTTACATTCTCAACAAAAAGCAGTACCTTCAGAACTATATAATCAGAGATTATTTTAAAAAGCATAATTTCTTAAAAACAACTGCAAATTTCCTTTGCAATATTGATATCATAAATTTCAAATTAACAATCTTGCATAGCTCTTATTTTATGACACAATATTAATGGTTGCCTGATTTTATTAAAAATAGCTTTCAAGTATTATGAATATTGAACTATGTGTTACTCTAATTAACAAGCTATTCTCAAAAGTGAGACTTAAAAAAAGCCATCAGTGTAGCATACATGTCAAATTAAATTGCTTATTTTGCTGTTCCATGACTTTGGCAAGAACAATGCACTCAACATTCAATCTCATTAGCTTCGACCATCCCTCCCATTTATCACTTCTGCCTTCTGTCAGAACAACTGTGGACAGCATTTGATTTTGTACCATACGAAAGGAACTGGTCTATTAAACTTTTTCCTTGTAGCAACATTAATCTATACTCTACAAATTCCCATCTTCCCCAAACCAAGCACAATTTATAATGGGTAAAATTTAGCAGTAGTAAACATTCTTCCCCGGCCAAGAAAATTCATGATGAATTAAAACAACTAATTAGCATATTTCTGTTTTAAATTAAATGTGTATGAACACAGCATCTGGGGATAGCAAGAACCATCGTCACCACAGACAGTTAAAGGGAACAACAAGCAGATTTTCAACCATTGTAATAAGTCTGCATGAATTTTCCCCACCACACCCCTTTCTTCTCCATGTAAAAGTGCCTTACAGCAAGAGAACTGAGCCGCCTGGAGACATTCAGTTTTGACAAGGTTTTAGATTCAACATTTGCTTACCTTTTATAGAAACCGTGAAGAGGCTGAAGACAGAGAAACTGCCAATAATCCAAACAAAAGGCCTTTAACTTCAGCATTTTAAAACAATTGAACTGCAGCAAGTGAAACCTTGCTTGTAATCGTTAATAACAGACTACCCCACTTCTTAATGGAGAAAAAGGCCAAACAGTATTACAGTTAATTTCCCTCCCCTCTTCTAAGAGAAAGCAGCGTGTTTTCTTGTTGCTACCAATGTATGCCAGCTCTTTATCCACATGGTACTGCACCTGCATAGCTACAGTGCTGTCCTTTAATACAAAGAGACAGTAGTACAAAGGCTACAAATTCATTTTCTGATCCGTGTTTCTTTTGATTTCAGTTAATTTCTCCACCACTCTTTCAGACAACCAGCAATTGGCAGTACAAACAGAAAATGAAGAACAATCCTGTCAATTTAGACCATTCCAAAAATCTTAAGTAATTTGTAAATATTCCAGTCAGGTTTCTTGAGGGCCCCTCCAAAAACATCAGGAAAATTCACAATTCTTGAGTAAGAAACAAGCAAATATTCCAGTCTGCTGAGGACAAAAACAGATGTAGGAGAATATCATAAAACTCCTCAGTTCTGCAACTAGGCTGAATATAACTTTTTTTTAAAAGCCTTCTCCTCTGGTGTGAATCATATCTGCTCCATTGTCTGCCAGTACATAGGAAAAATGTTGGTCTCTTTATGATTAGGAAGAGAAAAGAGGTGGGAAGTGACACACAGAAGTGTGGACCCTCCCCACTCACAAAATAAATTATGCTTATCTTAATCCCAACACACTTTGCCAGTTAGGTCTCTCTGAAGAAAAACTAATCATCTGAACCACATGGTGCACAGTGGGGCACGCTCCCAGCTATAAAAGCCAGTAGGATATAAAGCCTCCCTGAGATAGGTTGATTCTGGTTGTTATGGCAACAGGAACACATTGATAAAATCTAAAATGGAAGCCTGATGACAGTTTTTCATTGGTTTCCAGAGATATAATGCATGTATAACAAGCAATACTGAGGCACTCTTAGCAATCTCATCAGTGAAGATTGAATTTGGGGCTAGGCTAATTAACAGCACTGTGAAACTGCAGCTAGCCCTCATTTAGTTACAGTGGTATTTTATTCTAAGGGGACCACAGAAGCAATTAGCAAAGAGATGCTTTCAAAATAGAATTTTTTTTATTACAAGCAAATTTGCTATTTGAATCTTTTGAGTGAAGCAGGAATGATAAAAGCAGCTTTCATTTACTGTTCTTGGAAACCTCAAGCTATTTGGATTCTTAATCTTTGAATAAGAGACTACGCATTTCTGCATTTTAAAAAAAAAATCATGTCAGCTTCCTTTGCATACAGTACATAACGGGTACTTAGTATAAAAATATGCAAAGTATAAATTGTTCCAAAATATATTCTAGAGAAGATGAATTATACTGTATCCATGAAACAAGGTGATGCTATTTCAGGACAAACCTAACTTCATGATCACAACCACAAGAAATGAAAAGAAATGAAAAGCAATCATGAATCACTACAATGTCAGTTCATATTACAATATTCCCACCAATGAAAACTACCAATTACAAGAGATGAGGGTTAAAGGGGGAGTTAAATTTGTAAAATAACATAAACTCATCCGCAAATTATATAGTAACCCAAGTCAATAAAACAAAACAAAAAAGCAACCATAAGGGATAATATGAAGAAATGTTCTTCAGCTTTCAAAAAACAAAGCTATTATATCATCCTTATGAATGTTGTGATGATTGTCTTTTCCAATATGCATTTACTAATATTTATGTGGTTGAATTTTGGGGACTGCTTTGTTAAACATAACAAATGGTATGGAGCACACTTGTTCCAACTTTGAACAGGCGACTATCTCTTTGGAATTAAAGGATGGACATCTGACCCCATTTTTATGGTTAAATTAAATTAAGCCATGATTTGTTTTAAACACAAATGATTAAATACAGTATACACTGAAAGTATAGTTCAATTGTTAGGTTCATGTAACATGAGTAAACAAAAACAAATTGCAAATTTTAAGATTATGCAATCTAAACTTAAATCATGTAATCCTTACAGTTGTGTACATGGAATATCTGATATAGATTCTGAAGTTATTGGGCAAGACACATAATATATAAAGGAAGCAATAGGTTGGAGAAAACTTAATCATGACTAAATATGATCCAACTGATTTGCTAAGTATTCTGATTAATTTCACCAAGCTAAATGTTACAAAATGGGCAGGACTGAGAATGGACCAGTCAGTATTAAACACTCTCCAAAGACAAAAATGTTCATAATTTTGGAGCAAACATTAATAAATTGCAAGTCAAGACTGGTATGGTGATTGGTATATTAATATTGATATGAAGTTGTGATTATTCATGCAGAATCTGAAAATTAGTCAGTTCTTACAGATTTTTATGACATGCATATGAAGACCATACTCAAAGCCTAGAAAGGATTAAGCTTGGTCTGGAGAGTTGGGAATATTGAATATTTTTTGCTTGGCAGAAGTCCCATCTCTATTAATGTGCAATCAGAGACTGATCACTCAATCATGTCCACCACGTTGAAGCCAGTGGCCATCACTGCAGATGCCCATTAGACTACATAATTGGCTCTCAATTTCTTCTTCCTGAAAAAGTGCTCTAGAGATAGCTGCTGTCCTTGTTAAAAATGGAGTTCTTTCTTAGTGTCTAATCATTATGACCTCAATGGAACATATCAATGCTATAATTAAAAATAGAATCTGGACCCTTTGTAGGGAAGTAGATTCTCTGCATTTGTAAACTGCTATCATTCAAAATGTTGACTGAAGTACTAGGAATAGACTTCAGGGGTCTATCTCTGTTCACTTTTATTTCCACGGTAAAAGCATAAAGTTTTTAAAACTGATATGGTTGTCTGTTCATACACTGTTCCTTGAGGAGATGCTACATGATAAATTAATAATACTACTCTTCTTCCGCCCCCCGAAAGTAATAACTGTCTGTGCCCACTTTCCCATATGCTATTTTATCTAAACATTTGGGCACACAAATTCTGCAAATGTTTTTTTTTTTACTACCAAATGTAATCTTCAAGAGTGGAAAAAAGAGATTTCAGAACAGTCATATTTTTACCTGTTTTTATGAGCAAGAAAAAAAGTTGCCCACTCTGTGTTCTAAATAGAAATACTCAGTGGCTGAAAAACTACTCATTTTATAAATCAGTTTCTAATACATACTATATTGCATATATTTAAAGAAAATAATAACAGTGGACTTTTTGAATGGTGTATATGCAGCCAATTTAACATACAGTCTGTCTTTTCCTCTGGAATATAAACTAGTAAAATACATTAGATTTCATCTCACACACTGTCTGAATATAAAACCAGTTCTCTGAAAAGGCATTTCCCGCTACTTTCTTTGTCTTCAAATTCACAGCCTAAAAAGCATACTAACTTTTGGTCGTGGTACAGCTCCTGCATTGTGATGCACAGCGAGCTGCGTTCAACTGCTGTATATTCATTTGCAGAATTCAGTTGCTGACAGCAAACGAGGGTAGAGTACTCTAACAGGCCATTAAAAAGCAGCTCCAATGAATAGGCTCAAAACTATAGTACATCTCTTCTAAAAGAATGGTTGCCTTAGCAATCAGTGATGCAGAGGCAAAGCTTCAGTGGCATACTCTGGTAGTGAGAGAATATTTTGTGAGTTAAAGATAGTATAAGCTTCAAGACGTCTTTACATCACATCCTAGGGAAAGATACTTGAAAATGACAAGGATAGGTAAAAATATCTTAATATATTTTTTTTGTGCAAAATAAACTGTAAAGTTTGATTAACCTTGTGCAGTTATTTTAAACTTTTTGTACCTACCACACTCAGTAAGTGATAATAGAATTTCATGGAAACAGGACTTCTGGGGAAGAAAGGGTGAACTGCGGAAATGACTATAGTGGAATGAATAGGCAGTGAATAGACCAGTTCTTTGTAATTTCTCTCCAGGCAAGGAGATGAATTGGGATTGCCCACGAGTGCTCCAGACAGTTGCTCCTCATGAGGATACTGCAAGAAAGTGATCTCTGGCAGGTTTTAAACTCTGGGAAATGAGGGGATAAACTATCATTTTGATCAAACCACAGTTGGTACTTTCAGAAAGGACACTGAATACTTCCTTTTCAAATCACTTTTGTAAATTGATTGTTAATTGGTTCTCAGTTATTTCGAACCTTTTAATCAATAGATTTTGCAAGCAACATTTAGTATCCTTTAATCTTAATGAAATCAAATATTAATACAAGTATAAGGACTTAATTTAAAAAAAATAAACAGCAAAAGGCAGACTAGTGCTTTGATTTTGGAAATTTACAAAGAGACTAGAATAGATTCAAAATAAGATTTTGGAATTAATTATAAGAACCTTCTCATAGAAAAATGATTTTGATTTTTAGAAAAAACACAGTATGCTAAGACTTTAAAAATTGGACACTAGATGAAACTAGAGAGAACTAGAGATTAGAAGTAAATGAGAACAACAGTCAAACTTGACTTGCAACAATGAAGCAAAGTATTTTAACACTGGATACATTGAAGGATATTTTTGAAAATGGACTCAGAATGTAATTTAAAAATATCTATTTCTATAGATAGTGGTCAAAAGATATTATAAAAGATAAACATGTTACCCTGTGATAAGATGGGGAGGCAATAAATTTAATAATAAATAAAAGATAAAAAATGTTTATTTGACAAGAGACTGATATGAAAATGGATTTAAAAATGACAGAATACAAGAATTATAGGAAAAAA
The DNA here is from genome assembly GCA_026931265.2 of Tropidonophis doriae. Lineage (NCBI taxonomy): Eukaryota > Metazoa > Chordata > Lepidosauria > Squamata > Natricidae > Tropidonophis > Tropidonophis doriae. The sequence continues at coordinate 7,933 of JAPKID020000861.1, read as the reverse complement.
GATGCTATACTAAGCATACAAAAGTAACTGGCTAATGTCTTACAGTGAGTATACAAATAACAAATCAAAAGAATGATGTGGATAACTTTCCTATATTGGATTTACAAAACAGACGTTAAATCTTTGAAAATTTTTATGAGAAGGGACAGATAAAAAAATCAAGTGCTACGACAGTGGAAAGGACTAAAAAAATAAGATTTAAATAAAATCATAATCTTAAATAAAAGGAAAGAATATAAAGTTGGGTTATTTGATCAAAATTAAAATAAACATGTAATCTATGGTAGTCCTTGAATGGACTTTTGCTTATCAGGACTGAACAACAAAGTTTAAGGATTTGTTTATAGATAAGAGATGCAATATGATGGAAACAAAATAATAAATTACCAAAACTGTTTATACTTGTGATGAAGGGAGAAGCCATTTTTTTGTATATTTCTTTTTCTTACTGTATTCTTACTCTTCCTTTCTTTTTTGTATTCTGTACTTTATATTTTTTTTCATTCTTTTCTTTTCTTAGTTTTTATTCATTTTATTTTTTTAATTGTAATGTTTAATGAAGTCACTATGAAAATTATTATTACTATTAAAATTACTATTTTTATGCAAACAAAAATGAAAATAGTTACTCTTTGGAAGATAATGATGCTTGTTATAGTTGTTCTGAGAAAGTGGGGTGTGAAGAAGCTAAGATAGCTACTGAATCATGTGCAGAAACTACACAAGGGAGATAGGGAATCAGGACTGGACTTTTCTGGTGTTAAAATAAAGTTTACTGAGAGCATAAAGTATGAAGTATGCTGTTTTACAGGGGAAAGCATCAGCCTATTATTCTGCATACTGAAATAGACCAGATTCAAGGTATATGTTCACTTGATCTGGCACTGGTTAAGAAATCTACAGATATTCTTGGTCAATTTTAAATTCTATGGATAACAAGCACACTCTAACAGATGATGTCAGGATAGAGAGCATTTGATGGTCCAAGGTTCCTTGTTAAAAATGTAGTTTTATTCAATTGTACTAACTGTTGAGAAAAAAATGGCACAAGTCAGAAAGTTACCTTAAAACTTCAGAGAGTAAATACAGCTCTCAAGTTGAAATCAAAGGTAACAGCCTATACAGCAAAAGAGGCAGACAGAATCTGAACAATGTAAGATGAATTGAGAATTCAATGTCCGCCTGAGATGAAAACCGGACTTAAAATTTGGAGTTTAAAGCAGTACCTACTGTGAGACTGGATTTGCAAATTTAGGAATAATTTTGTGGTTAAAAATAGGCAATCCTGAGAAATACTGTACATTTTATAAAACAGGGCTTTTCCCAAAACAATGTATTATAATGATACCCTCTACAATAGACTTTATCTAAATTAAAGACATTATACAAGGTTAGGAAGTTTTAACTTTGCCAACTTTCTACTTTCTGATAAGTCACAAATTTTAATTTATATATCACTAAAACTAGGAGTGCTAGACAAATAAATGGTATTTTTTAAGCAAATCTATCACATATTAATTAATTAACAAACTAAATGCTCATTAAGATTAATTTATAGCATAGGTCATCAATCTGATGGATTTAACTGCTGCTCCACAAAACCTTTATATGATGTTGGAGAATCAGTACCTTCAAGCAGAAGGGAGGTGTAAAAATTTATGCACTCTGAGTATTTATACAGTAATGGTGATAGGAAGCTACTTCTTGTGGCCAGCCAGAGACGTAGGCCAGTTAACAGCTGCCTTCAGAATCAGACATCATTGAGGCAGAAGAACAGCTGGAGCCCGTCCCCAGTGTGTGCATGTGCAGAGTTGCCAGATGAAGGAAAAGGTAAAGAATGGGTTGACTTGGGAGTAAGGCCACAAGTAGATGACGAATGGCCCCTCCAAGAGGAAACAAAAGAGGAGCGAAAGGGAAGTGGAGTTTGCAGGAGACAATTAGTTTGCTTAATTGGTTCATGACTCCCCAAGACTCCTTGCCAAGTTTTGCAGGTCTGTCAGCTCTCCAAGCCAGATAAGGTCTGTGACTGTAAATCCTCACTTGAAACAGTTTGATGAACGTGAATGAACAGAATTCACAGCAAATTAATAAAAGGGGGTTTTGTTGCTTCATGCTCTTGGGAAGCCTAGGTCAGAACACTACTATGAATGTCTCGGTAATACAGGCATTGGATGTGTACATGCTATATTGTTTCTTTATGTCTAAATTTTACAAGGGCATTGTTTCTCTGCATACAGGATTCTCATATATAAGCTCCAAAGACAACTGAGAGGAGGGCTTGACATCATGCCCGATGGTTAGATACCTGAAGGTTATTTATGTATGTCACAGAAGAGGCAGAGTACCTACTGGATTCATGGACAATAAAGGTTGTGGGCCTATTTAGATCCAACTGGCACTCAACGTCTATTACACACTGATTAATGAGTACTCTGGTCTGAGCATATTCAATTCTGAGTAGAAGATCTGGAGAGAACCCAAAGTTGAGATTTTAGTTACCACTACCTTGTTCCATGTGGACCGAAAATCATCCCTCATAGTTAATGGGTGAAGGCCAAGGGGGAAAAGGATAGTTTGAGTCAATAGTTGAATATAGTCACCCACACTCTAATCTCTACTTTATGAGCCCTGCAATCTCAGAATATATTAAAGAGATATTTGGGGACTTCTAAGTCCAGTCTTAGAAATTTGGATTGAACAAGTTCTAATGGAGCAAAATTGAAGAGACTCATTTGGGCACCACAAAGTAGTTCAGTGCATATTGATGTAACTTCTCTTGAGTAGTATGGATTCCACTCATTTTAATTTACCATAGGCTCTAATCAGTAGGTTGAGGGGAAAGCAGAAGACAGAATATTGGTACCTACACTTACCTACAATTCCTTCAATTTTTTTTATTAATGCATAAGCAGATCTGGCAGTTATTCTGCTGGAGCCACCTCAAATTTCATTAGACAATCCCCACTTTCATTCACTGAATTAGCCAATTAAGCCTCTCCTATTATCTATCTTTGTGGATGCGATGGCTCAGTGACTAAGATGCTGAGCTTGTCGATCAGAAAGGTTGACAGTTGGGTGGTTCAAATCACTAGTGCCGTGTAACTGAGTGAGCTCCCGTTACTCCTCCCCGCTTCTGCCAACCTAACAGTTTGAAAGCATGTAAAAATGCAAGTAGAAAAAATAGGAACCACCTTTGGTGGGAAGATGACAGCATTCCATGTACCTTCAGCATTTAGTCATGCCAGCCACATGACCACAGAGACATCTTCGGACAGCGCTGGGTCTTCGGCTTTGAAATGGAAATGAGAACCACCCCCTAGAGTTGGGAACAACTAGCACATATGTGCAAGGGGAACCTTTATCTTTACTATCTATGGCAGGGGTGTCAAACTGGAGGGCTGCAGTTTGGATGCATTATGTGCAGGCCATGCCCATCCCAGTTCTTCAAAGGGAAAAAAATGTTGCAAAACATCATGTGATGGCAATGTGATGCCGCAAGTTTGACACCTGTGATCTATTGGTTCAAAACATAATATAGAAGACTGGTTTCAATATAAGAGGAATAAATGATAAAAAGTATAAATAATGAATGAGTTGAAAGAAACAAAAATAGGTAAAAGATCTGAATGAAGGTGGTCTTATTTTGTGGAGTAGAATCATCAGGATGAGAAATGTAGGATTCATTATGCATGGAAAAACTAAAATATTTATCAAAACATATAAACTGGTGTAATCCAGGTTGTTGTATATGAATATGAAGATAGAAATCTGTAGAGTGCTAGTAATTGCATGTCATGCTACAGTGACAATGGAAGAACTAGGAATAGAGAAAAGATTCACAACACTCTAAATGTGATTGTTCTGATTGAGCAATTATTCTGTTAGGTGGCATGAATGGTTGGTTGAAATCATAACAAGAGAGTAAAAAAAAATTGGCTTTCTAAGAAACATGGAAAGAAGAAGAATCTAGATTGCTTAGAGCAGAGTTGTACAACCTTTCCAGCTTTCCCATGTGGGGGTGGTACAGGGCAGGGTTCTGCACAAGGAGCGGGCAAGCATACTTGCGCATGTAGCTCCATTTGCGCAAGCAATGGGCATGCACACCCATCAGTCATGCAAATGGAGCCCGTGCACATGCGCTCACCTGCTGCTTGTGCAAGTGGGAATGCGCATGCAGGCTAGCCCGCCACTTCCATGACCCTGTTCCAAATATCTCAGGGTCTGGTAGTAGGCTGCAGCCCATGGTTTGGCCACCCCTGGATTAGAGAGCATCTGGTTAGAAAAATGTCCACTTCAAATACATGGTTTAACCACATCGACGTACCATCCAAAGGACAAAGGAATGAATATAAATCCAACAGCAAGATTTAGGGTTAAAAGTTTGCATGTGAACACAGGAAACTGAGTTTGCTCTTTTATGGGACACCCATTAATCACAAATATAAATTCATTTTGGCCAGTTTATAATACAAAAGATTCAATGCAAGTTTCTCCAATTCAATAATATTCTCTTTACTACAAAGAAATATGCTTTTTAAAAAACCTGGCAGTTAGTAAAACCTGATTTTTGCTAGACTCCAGATGCATAAAGCAGTATTCAAAAGCACTGAACTAGATTAGAGCTAAAAAAAAAAGTATGTAGGAAATGTTGTTTTAACATCTGGAAACATTCACAGTTTTTTTAATAAAACATTATTTTCTTCTTCTAATAAATATTTATTATTCATGCATACATTGTACCTCATTGATAGCTACAAAAGTGAATTGTACAAATAATTATTACTTTGCAACTACTATTGGGGTCAGGGTTTCTATTGCTGGGCAAGGCGATTTTTAAGTGAGTCACACCCAACCTTATTAACTTTTTTGCAGTGGTGGTTAAGCAATTCACTGAAACCATTAAGTGAATCATGCAGTTATTAGGCGAATCTGGCTGGTAAAATCCCATTGATTTTACTTGCTAGAAATCGGCTGGGGAAGGTCACAAAGGGTGATTATATGATCCCAGGACTTTGCACCCTTTGTAAATACATGCCAGTTGCCAAGCACCAAAATTCTGATCATGTGACCCTAGGGATGCTGCAATGGTTATAAGTGGACTGATCCTAAGTAATTTTTTTGTAGTGCCACTGTAACTTCAAATATTCACTATATGAATAATTGTAAGCTGAGGACTACCTATAGTTATGTAATCAGTAAATTCAAAATGCAGCATAAGCATTTGGAGGAATGGTAGCATTTCAAAAGGCATTTCCTGTTTTTCATACAGATAGATGAAAAAAGTTTGTTATGCTATTAGGAAGATAGTGTGATAGACTGCATAACCTGCTGCAATGGAACACTAAATCTAGCAAAAGACTAAATCTAGACTTGACAAGTATATTTTAAATGAAGAAAGGCCATTTGCTTGGACAAAAAGAAGCTATTTAATGGGTCAATGGATGATGGGTTTTTATTGACAATGACTGCACACAGACCCTCTTCTAAGACTGTCAAACACAATCTTCTTCCTCCACTCCTTTAGTTGCAGAAAATGAAGCCCAAGAGATTATTTGTCTCAATGACAAACCACTTCAACAGATTCTATTGAAATATACTGTGTTCCAATTGATTTCTCCAGCATACTTTGCAATAATGTGAACTATTTTAAACATATTGCCTGCTAATTTGTTCGATTTTATGAAACAGCTTCAGCAGAACATTCTTCAAATAGAATTTTATTAAATTATTATTTTATTGTTGTTTTTTTTAAAAATGCACAGGCTATATTTAATGTCGTCTGAGAAGCACCTTCTTTTCCAAGTTGAAAACTACTGCAGTGCAGGAATTACCATATTATTTTGAGTATAAAATGCTCTGGAGTATAAGATGCACCTTAATTTTGGGGGATGAAAATAAGAAGAAAAGAAACTCTGCCTCTGCCTACCAGCCTCCATGGTATTCAGCTGACACATGGCAAAAAATGTCAGCCAATGAATAGGCATAGCAACACAAGCAGCCAATATGGGCTATTTGGACTAATTTGTCATGTGAGCAACAAAGAGGGAGGAAGGAGCCTGGTTTAGATGAGAACTGAAAGTGAAACTGCTTGTGTTTTGCTTGTATTTACTGCTGCCTTGGAAAACCTGCTTTTGGTAATGATTGTATATTATTATTATTTTGAATCCTGCTGAATCAGTTACTGTGCTTTCTGAATGTGATTACTGCTGCAAATTCTGACCAGCCATGTCAGCTTCAGCACTTATTGCAGCCTGATTCAGCACAGCTGATTGGTGGGTGGATTGGACTGCTGGAATACCCCCAATCAGCTGTTCCAGGTTGCAGGGATTGCCACAATTCATTGCCTCCTCCATGTCTCTCATTTTTGGCTCTGGTGGGATGGTTGGGGCTACACTCAGTGTATAAGATGCACCCAAATTTTCACCCTCTTTTTGTGGGTAACACATATGTCTTATACTCCAAAAAATACAGTATTTATAATAACAGCCTGGAAATGATTTGTCGGGAGATTTCTTGCCTATTTGGCAATCTACTACAGTACATTTCAACCATTTCTTAGGATCACACAGAATGCTGCAGTGGTAAAAAGCTGCCTTAATTTTTCAGATTTGTAACAGTCCACTGACTTTCTCATTAGAGTCCGTAGTATCCTATATCCTCTTCTACAGACTAGGTGATAGCCCTGTAAACTTTATTTTATTTGTGCTGATAACAGTGAAATTAATTGTCAATATTATATTGAACTTGCATGATGTTCATGATTATTAAAATTAATTCTACTATTCCATCTTTTTAAAAAAAATATTCGATATATTTTACCTGCGTGGATCAGTTGAAAGGTTCTTTCTTGTTTCCAATGAAGTCCTGAGATAGTTGTAAAAAATACAAGAATATTAAACATATAGTATTAAACATATGAAAAAAATCTTACACAAATTATCCATCAAATTATCTATATATTGTAAAATATATTTTAAAATATTAAAATTAATTTTAAATAAAAGCTTTAACTGCCATATAAAAAGGACACAAAAAGTATTAGTTTACCATCATTTTTATAAATATTTGAAATCTGAAGTATTTATAATTAATGAATCTACATTGTCATTCTATAATGACATACAAATATATAACTGCATTATTACTATATTTTATATAGTTATTTGATTGATATCTAACATATTTCTCTTTGTTTACATGTTGCACCCCAAATTTTCAAAAGTATGTAATTTCAGCACAACCACTTAGCACAGTGATGGCTAACCTTTTGTGGACTGAGTGCCCAAAGTGTGCATGCTCGCCCGAAGTACCAAAATGCAATGTATGCTTGTCCCCACATGTGTGTGCAACACCCCCCGCACATACACTGCCCCCTGTGCATGCACAAGCGACCACCCACATGTGTCAGTCCACATGCATGGCAGAGACCCGAAGACCATCTAGCCAGGGGGGAGGCATGCATGCATGCACAGAGGAGGTAAACTAGGGCAACAGCTCATGTGCCATCAGAGGAGACTGTGCCACTTCTGGCACACATGCTAGGTTCACCATCACAGACTTAGCATGTTCTAACACACATACACATACACACACAGTATATATGTATATATATATATATGTGTGTGTGTGTGTGTGTGTGTGTATGTATACATACATACATACATACATACATACATACATACATACATACTAGTGTGACAGATTATGCCTTTACTATAATGCTAAATCTGAAGATTTTTATTATATCCTATAATTTTACATGTACCAACTCTAACATTGTGAGAAGAAGTTTTATATACATAAACTAAGTGTTTTAGAATCATTCTTTTTATTGATATGTTACTAAAACATTGCATTACCTTACCGTATTTTCCGGCGTATAAGACGACCGGGCGTATAAGACGACCCCCTAATTTTACAGTTTAAAAAACAG
>JAPKID020000860.1:0-16351 GCA_026931265.2 Tropidonophis doriae | reverse complement strand
TATATACACACACACGCTGAAAAGTTGTTCCACCGCTGACAGATTTGATTTGTTTAATTTATTAACAACATCCTAATGCTTTGGATCCTGTTGCCAAAGCATACATATATGTATAAATATTTATATTGGGAAGAAATTAACTACTGATTGGTGCAACATAGACTTATCTTTAATTATATGTATTGTTTCTCTATAACTAGGGTCAAAGTGAACCCCACCGTTATTTCAAAGAGTTTTCAGGAGGTTATACGCACATTAACTTCAGTTGATGTTTCACCATTGATTTCACCCTAAAATAAAATCTTGAATAATGTGTTATGCAAATATTCTCTTGTCAAAATAATTTACAATATTTTATCCTCTCTTTTCTCCTGCCTGTAGCACAATAATTCAAGTAGGAGCATATCTTCTAACTATTGTCAAGGGATCATTTCTAACTAAACTCCTATGTTTGAATTATAAAGACTACTTTTTAATTTTTAAAAATGAAAATAGGCTGTGATTTCTTTAACTCAACATCTGAATGGGAGTCACTACAACCATTCTTGCCAGTTAAATATAACCAATTTCTACTTGATTTTCATCATATAGAAAAAAATAATTTAAATATTTAACTGAATTTTAATTAAATCAGTAAATTATTGGGAAAGATCAAAAGAAAAAGCTGTGTGAAATGTTTATTGTACATAGAATAGTTCTAAGTATTATTTTTCAGAGATAAATGTTCCTTAGATAAATAGGCTTATTCTTCATAAACTTAGGATCAGCCAATAAGAATTTTCTAGTAAGAAATGAGTTTATTTTTAAAGGATTGCTTCTATGGTATTCTACTATTCCAAGGCTAACAGTTAGCTTTTTCCTCTTCAACACCCCCAGGCAAAATTAGAAAATGAGTACCCATACCAGTACTTTCTTTATATGATAGAAACCCTATTATGCAAGCACCAGTTTTCTATGTTCTTTGTAACACTGTTAAGTCATTCTTATAGCCCCAGGTCAACTCTGCCACACTAAACAGCACACCCATTAATCCAAACTTCCAATTATGAAAATCTTTTGAATGATCTCCCTGTGGCTATTTGAACACATGAAGTTGTCCTGTACTTGTTTTGATGAGGTGAGAGAAGGGGAGATTTCTATTCTCTCAATATTTTCACAGATTCTTTGTGAAAGTGAGCAAAACAATCACATTAATGTATATGAAAGGATTATTGTTCACAAGAATTCACAGTATGGAACTTTGGCACTTATTATACCTGGGAGCAAAAGAACAAAGGAATTATTAAATTACTATGTGGTAAAGACAACATAGACATTAAAATTTTATAACACTATTTGGGTAGAATCTTATATCTGATGAACTTAGAAACAGGAGTTAGGTTGCTTCCCAAAGATGAGAATAACACCTTCTTCCAAATACATTTTTAAATTCCAACTGTCAAATCAATTCCCTTATCACAATTGTTCTAACAATTAATGGGTACGGGACTACACTGGTGATAATAGGGAAAACTCAAGATCATAATTAAAATTTATTAGATCTGGGGTGCACCTCCTATACTCATTTACCTCTAATTAAACCCTGTTGAATCTAGTGAGACTTACCTTTGAGCTGACACAATTAGGACATAGTGTTAAAACACTTTTCTTTTTAAAAAAGAAAAGTATATGGAATTATATCTTGGATTAATAATTTTAAAAAGATAATAAATGACAATACAAGAATTGAAGCTTAAATTTCATTTAGCATCTGGAGTATAGATTCCTAGTAAACAATACAAAACTCATTATAAAATCAATATCAACTTAACCAGTGTGCCCAAGAGAAATAGCAAAAAAATCATTCCCAGAAACTGAAGCAATTTTTCTGCTGGAAGAGAAAGATTTTAATTACAGATATTACTAACCAGAACTGTCACTGAGAGGTTATTCTGCTATTCTTTTGTTTATCACAAATAAGTATAATTGCTTTCAAATTATTAATTTTATTAGCATTATTAGAATAAGAGGTGTTATATTAATTTAAATATATCTTAAAAATAGCTAAAAAGTTTTCATCAAATGAATTGAACTAATTTAATTGTTCATTGTTATTTATATGTAGTTTTGGTATTAGTTTCCGTTTAGATAGCTTCATTTCGCTATAAATTATTTTTTGTCATAAGATTTTATCTGAAGATTACATTATTTCTTTGTTTCTTCCTACACTTAGAATTAAGGTTAAGGGTTCTTCCTCTGAAACAGTAATAATAGGCATTTACTTGGACATTACTATTATTGAAAATGTCATTTTTCACACAACAAAATCTCATTTTTCAGACAACACAATAACACAAAAAGTTTTTAAAATATTTCATTATCTGAATGCACAATTCCCTTTTTAAAGATGTATTTTAGCACATCTTTAAAAAGGAAATTTAATGTTATAATCATTATATGGTTTGTTTAATTATACAGCAATACAGACAATAAAAGATATGGAATACCTATAATAAATAGGTTTCAGTTCTCAGAAAGTTTCTGAAACATTTAAGTTTTATCCTAAATTGTTTATAATTTATTACGAAGATTTATCTATTTTCGTGCTTTTAATCTATAAGTGCCACTTTCCCAGAATAAAACAGGCTTGTTGTGTTCTGGCTTCTACAAATGTATCAACATTATATTCCAATTTATCTGAATAATGGAGAAACTGACATCTCTACAGGTCAAAGTTTATTTTCATATCAGACTTTCAAGAATGTAATGATTCAAAAAGAAAAAAGATACTTTCAAATAACTGCATGATCCATGCCTAATAAATAATAAATTGTTTTAATATTTACTATGCAATGACAAACACTACATATTAATCTTATTTTTTCCAGAGGTATTTCAATTGGCAATTGCCTCTTTTAATGTTTCTAATTAAAGACATAGTTACAGCAAACTACAAAAATAAGACATGATTAATAACCGGCAATAAAAAGTTGTTACAGTCTATTGGGGAATATTAATGGAAGAACATCCAATAAGGTATTGTTTAAAGAAAAATATTTACATCAGCTATAAATAAATAAAAGCAGCACTCCCTCACATGTGGGATAATAAATAATGTTTAAGTATCCAACAAAAACAAAGAACTGATGGAGTGGAGAAAGTCACTTTTACCTGATAAGTGGCAGTAGCATCCGAGCTGGAATCAGAGCCTAGGCTTGTCAACTTCTCCTTTAGATTGTGATGAGAGCCATGGCGGAGGCAGTAGATCACTCCCGAAGTCATAAGGACTCCCAAAATGCAAGCAATGGAGAGGAATGTCAGTATGATAAATGTGGTGGTATCTTTCTCGTCCTGAGCATGGTGAGGCAAAAGTTCCAGCTTGCTTTTCTGTATCAAGATAAAAAAAGGAGAGGCATTTATATGCTTTAGAATGTATTTATTTATTGTCCACTTGAACATTTTTAATTCTGCTACAGAGAATTCTTAATTGAATATAGCTGTTATTTTTTATTAAAAGGATAAAGTTGCAGTGTTTGCAATTATTTTTGTGAAACAGTTCTCAGTTCTTTGGAACTGATTTTGATAAGATCCTTCCATGCATACCAAACACACACACAAACACATGCAAAGATACAAGTGAGTTGAGTACAAGTGAGTACAAGTTTTCTACTTATATATTTTGAAAAACTCTAAATAGAGGCATTCTAAAAGAAGAATCATTAAGTTTGGAGACTGCAAATCCTACTTGTCTATAGCCTTAAATAGTACAAAAGCAAAATTTTAAAATGCCCTAAAATAAATGTAAACAGTCAAATCAACTGTCCCAAATAATAACCTTTTCTGCCTTTTAAGTTAAAAAGGTAACACAATTTTGATAACACTGACTGCATTGTTTATGCCTTAAAAAAATAATTCAACTGTTTGTTGGATTACGCAAAATTGGTTTTTAGAAAGGAAATATTCTAACAATAAGCTTAACTATCTTATAGTCAGCTTTCTTCATGATACTTTTTATACAAGTGGGAAGTGATTTTTTCCTGTTTGATTTATCATCCCGAATATCTGTTCAAATAATTTGTCAAAAAAATTATTATTTTTATTTATGGAAAAGAATTTGCACGTGGAAAAGCGAAATCCATCTTTTCCCCCCATCTTTTTGTTCATAGAATCAAATAAAGTTTAGCTTTTTCTTTTCTAAGGAAAAGGAGAAGGAAAAGGAAACGTTTCAAACTTAATTCTATATTGCCTTTTAAATTTATGCGCGAGTGTATGTCTATGTCCGCGCTTAGCAACAAAAAAAGAAATACAAAGTGATGAATTTTGTGCTCCACTCGCACAAAAGTTGTCCAATAATTTCCCCTCATTAGCTTCATTATAAGCTATATTAGCAACAATTAAAATCGCAACCTGACTATGAAAAAGCCAGACACGGAAGATTGCAGGCGCGCTCATTTGGCCAGCGCTTCACATTTACCAGGAAAATGAATGGAAAAGCCCTCCCCTGCTTCAGCTCCGGCTGCTTCAAGATGCGAACAATTAGCCAAGTCCTCTTCACCGCTTCATTTCGTGGACTAACCACACGGATCTTTCCCCCCTCACTGCCAGGTCCGACCTATTCATTATCACGCCTATCTTCAATAATTTTCTACTCTGCATTCAGCTAGTCTCCATTTAATTTCCTCCCAGAGAGCCACGTCCACAAGCGGCACTTATATTAAGCCCCGAGCGTTTTTTGTTTTGCTTGCTTTCTCCCTTTTATTTCCTTCTCTTTTTGTCCTGGCTCTATCTTAGGGAAGCCGCCTAAGTAATTAGAGCCGCGTCTTGGCGGGCTTGCCATTAATTAGCCTTCTTGCTTAGCCGTAGTTCTACGGCCTCGCGAGTGACCCCGGCTCAAAAGAAAGGAAGGGAGAGACAGGTCGGGCAGACTCTTCCGCGCCTTGTTGCGAAGAGCGAGGCTCGCCGGCGAGGAGGCAGCACTAGAGGCCAGAGGCGCGCACCCTAGCTGGCTTCTCAGGGAGGGGCGGCCGTGGCTAGCTGCTCGCGCCACTTTCTCCGTCAAGCTAAACGAACCCGAAGCTAACTCCTCTCCTGCCGCCGCTCCAAAGCGCTGGGGCGACCGGGAAGGACATGCGTGCGCTCCCTCCTCCTCCCGCCCCCTCGCCAACGGGAGGAGTGTCTTTCCAAATCTCCACCTGTCTCGTCCCTTTCTCTAGGCGCGGAGAGGAGTGGGACGGGGGACTCTAGAGCCGCCTCTCAAGAATAGGCGCTCGGCCGAGACTCCTTAGGACCACTTTCATCCCGACGCCGAACTCCCTTTCGGTCATGATTGCCGGGAAGCGAGCGGCTCAAGGGAAATTGCGGGGGTGCTGGAAAAGGGGAGGGTGTGGATACCTTGCCTCCATTTGGCAAAGGAGGAGGTTAAGTTCATCAGCACTTCCCAGAATTTACGCGTCTCACTGAAATAGGCTTACTTCGAAAGCGTAGCTGGAAGCAACGCGGTTTGGAAAAGTCCCTCTCGATCGTGGCGGGCTCTGCCTCCGATGAAGGCAGAAAGCGACCTGTCTCAAGATCCCGTGGATAACTTTGGTTCAGGCAGTCGAATTCCACGCTCGTTCCCTCTCTCCGCAAAGCGAAGGAATTGCAGAGGCGCTGCCGAGCCGAGAATAGGGCTTCAGCGGACGCAATTCCTAATAAACGCATTAAGTGCAGAGAAATGCATGCCACAACCAGCGAATCGCGTTTTCCAAGGAACCGACGAAACCCCGACCGGCTGTTTAGCCGGTTGCCGAAGGAAAAGAGCAAGGTATACGACTGCCCAAAAGGTCCTTCCTTTTGTGCAGCAAGGCGGTCAGTGTCCGTTAGCAGTAACGCAGGAGGAAAGCCCAGCAGTGGAGAAGCAGCCATGTCCCGCTTTGAAAGCAGGCTGCAAAGAAGCACTCTGGCTAAGCCTCCGGTGCGGGCGCGTTTGCTGATAACACTTGCAGTCTGCGCGGACTGCCATCCCGCTGCGAGGCAACTTTTCTTTCCCAACTGAAGCCAAGGCGGCTCCCGAGGCCGCTCTCCTCGATCTGGGCAGGGCGGGTACCGGAGAGAGGGCGCTCTCTGGCTGCCCATTTTCCAGTGCCACCCAACGCCCTCGCGGAAAAGGGTGTTTTCTTCAACTTCCCAAAGCTCTTTAAGCCAGATTTTCCCACTCGCCCGGCGTTTGCTTTTCTCGGAAAGAGAAGTCCGCAGTTGTGGGTCGGCCTCCTCCTCCCGTAGCATTAGTTCTCTGGAGACAAGCAAGTCCCCTGGGACTGCAGCCTAAAGACCTGGCCTTAGCTTTAACAGTTAGCATTTCGCTGAATGGCCTCCAACCTGGAAGTGGCCATTTCCGTTTAAATAGAAGCGTCCAAAAATTGGCCAGATTCGCCCCCTCTCTATCCTTCAGGCGGGGCGGTGCTGCGCAAAGCATCCTTCCACTTTCTGGAGCGGCCGGATCAACCGCTTCGAAAGCATCCCAGCACTTCCCCGGCAGCTGTGCTGTGCACCCCCAGCAAAACGAAGGGAGAAGCCTTCCTATTCTTCTCCAGAATTTGATGCGTCGCCGGGTCTGTGATAGATTTAGCGCTCATCAGCACCTACTGCAGCGCAATTCGATATGTGAACCCCAGCTTTGAGGCGAAGCCATCCTTGATATTCTATCGAGCCCGCCTCCCTTAAGTGCTGTTCAACAGTTGATATCTTAGATGGGGAGGAACTACGCGCGCCCCTCCTATTTTGTCTGCACACCACTCTTTCTTTTTCTGTAGCACGCGCACCAACACACCAATGGCGGTTGCTAAGGGAACTTTACGTTTGCATCTGATCCTCTGGTGAGTCTCTAAAATTCAGATCCTAAACCCACACTTCTTGGGAAGGTGGACACTCACAGCCTCTGCAAGACAGACTTCTAAGCAGCAGGGTGTAAGATTACCTTGTAATTAGGTTTCCTTACTACTGGCCTTTTTAATATTTTACTACCAAGCATACAATAGTTATGGGAAACCCACCGAGCACCACAAGCCTTTGTAGCGCCTTTGTAGCTAAGTTGGCGTGCATCTGTAAATAATTTCCAAGCAGTTTTTAAGCGGGTGTTACTCAGAAATAAGTTATCTGCACAGAAGCAGATAAAATACCTTGCCCACTAATGTTCAGGAAAATGTTTTTCTTAAATTTCCAGTCATGTGCATTTAGAATTGCAAGTTAAATAGAATCAGACTGAGATTGATACATTCAGGAGATGCTAGTTTACCTCATAGGTAATAATCCATAAAATGTTGAAAAGGAATCTGTATGTGTAGGTAAATAGAATTATTTGAAATACTATGTCTTCAGTGGAAATATTCAAATAAATGCTATATCCTCAAGGAAAAACTGATTTAGTTTTAAATTTCACACATGATGGTTTCTCTCCCAACTTCAATTTCCTATCTATAAATGGGACCAGAATCTGTATTTCACGAGGTGTTACAGGTGATGGGAATGCAGATTCTCCATACGTGCACAAACAAATGCCTGAGAAAATGCTAAATATCAAATTTGGAGTTCCTTTTTCCTGAACTGGATGGAATCTGCATTCACCTGAATGCAGGGCACATTTTGATTTGGAGAACAGTATCTCCTCTATGAGAAATTTTTAGGCTTAGAGATTCTAATTAGGAATAGCTTCATAGCAACAACAAATTATTATGCAGGTACTGTGAAGACCTTTTTTTCATCTTCAGCAGCACTATTTAAAATATACATATTCAGGTTTGCTGTGGATTTAAGTTTGTTTTGTGGTGGTTATTTGCCTAACAAAATCCCCCATTCAAATCCTTTGACCTGAATGGGTTTTCAGACTGCTTTACAAATTGGTTCTTGTTGAAAATGAAGATACTGGGTGCTATTTTAAGCAGGCCTGGAGTGTTAAGCTTATCTCCCATGTCAAACCAAGTATATTACTTCAAAAAGTAATATACTTTTTGGTGGTAGTGTCCTGCATCACTTTTGCCTTTCAAATAAAAGCATTTTCCCTTCAAGTTAATCAGCACTTTGAAGCAGCATCAGTGATGAAGTAGCTGGGCTGAGGACAACTACTTAAGTTGCACATAAAGAAAAGAGACTATCCTATTTTTCTGTTTGAAGATGGCAGAAATCTATTCAGGACTGAAATGTGGATGCAGATCAAATACACATCTTTGCCAGAAAGGCCACCACAATTTAAAAAGCAGAAATATATGTACTGTGCGCAAAATGATTTTCTGTCACACTATATCACCTACTTGTTCTTTTTTTCTTGTGCATTTTTGTTTTTGCAGTGGTTTGATTTTTCGGAGATAGAATGATAAAAAGGCAAACTATAAATGAAAAGTTTATAAAGCCAATATGATCTAGTGGTTAAGGCATAAGATTAGAAACCAGGACATTAGTTCTAATCCTGCTTTAGGTACAAAGCCAGTGAGTGATTTTGGATTAGTCACTCTCTCTCAGCCTAGCCCACCTCAAAAAGTTGTTGTTGGGAAAACAGGAGGAGGATGACATATTAGATACGTTTACTGTTTTGAATTATTTCTAATAATAATAAAGAAGGATTAAAAAATTGAAAAGAAAATGAATACACAACATAAACTGAATCCTGTGACTTCTGCATGTAGATGCAGGATTATTCGCAAATTAAGTCAAAATGAGTACACATTAGTTTTATACTCTGACAGAAATTTAAAGCCAGCATGGCCTGCGTTGGCTGCAATATAGTCTTTATTTAAAAAGCTTAAACGATTTTCAGATTCCACCTTAACTTCCCCTCTACATTACTAGCCCAACCTTAACAAAAAATTAACATGAGAGTTCACAAAAAGCTTATAAATATTTGCTAAACCAGTCTCTCCTTGATCCTTGATGAGCACTTGCTCTCTCAAAGTTTTTGTCTTTTGTCAATTGCATTCTATTCCCTTCCCCCACAAACTTAATGCCATTTTAGGTGAAAGATTCTAAACTATTCTTGTACTGCTTCTGTTTAGTTTTGCCTGAATTAAAACACAGATTTATCATTGCGGCAGGTGCTAGTTTTGACTTCAATAAGCCTAAGAGTAATTATCTGGCAAGGAGAGTAATGTCATGTCACACAATAAGCCAGTTCAGTTATTAGGCAAGCTTTTGATGTCTATGGAATCTTTTTTCTTCCTAGTGCATATTGAAAATGAATTATCTCTCAGACTACTTAATGGTAAAGTTTCTTTCCAATCTATTAGCAAAAAAAGTTCTTTTGGATGACTGGAATGGAAAGTATTCTAGGAAAAGTTGATCACCTGTGATCCTCTCATTGTATTGAATCCTTGAGACAGCTCCAGAATGCCCATCCTGGGACATTTATACAACTTGCCACCTTTCCAACTAAAAAGAGGCTCAATTATTGAAGGACATTTACTGAAGCATCTTTAAAATTTCCAGGAAATTCTATCAGCACTCATAAAAGTCAGTGGGACAAGCCTCAAACAGTATTAAAGAATTATCGGAAATATCATCATCAATATTAAGGCAATGTCTGAACAGTGTCAGTCTTTCATTCAATGACTAAGCCATAGTTTGTTTAATAAATATATTGTGGTAGATTACAAACCATGAATCATAAGCCACAATATCTGGATTCACTTAAGCTAAATCCAAGCAAACTATGATAAAGGTGATTTATAAAGATTTCAGAGCACAAATACTTCAAGAATCATTATCAATAATATGCAATATGTATTAGTAAACAAATCACACAATCATTTTATTAAAGTTAGGTTTGTGGCAATATGAATTCAGGACTACATAAAGGATGGATTATGTTCCAATAGAAAGAATAGCACAAAAACTAGTAAGTTTGTTTAAAAAATAGTTTTAAAAAAACTAGAAAATGGGTGGGACTTGAATTTTAACCAAAATTCATGTTATAACATCCTTTACCCTCACCTGGTCAAATCAAGATGCAAACAGATGAATGAAAATCAAAGGTCATTGACAAAAGAGATTCAAAGCAGATTTTGTCTTGGGATATCAAAAGCAAACTAGTTGACATTTGGAGGCAGTTTTAATTATGAGGGTGAAGGTTCTTTCTACAAGCTTCTGGGTTGGTTTCCAACATCTAGCCTGATAAGATCATCAGCGGAGTTTAGGGGATGTCAGTGTCAGTGTTCTTCTGAATGTGTCAAGTAAGGGTCTTGTGATGGTCAGGTGTGAGTCTTGTGATAGGAAGGTTACTTCCGGTCAGGGTCATTGGGAGGTGAAATGATGGTGGTGGTGGTGGAGTTGCATGGGTTGGTTGAGGGTTGGTCCTGTCTCTGGTTGACTGTGCAGCTGATTTGGATTGTGAAGGTTTCGTAAGCTAGTTGTAGGTCAATATGTCTGTTGATGGAATTGCTTATGGAGTGCCAGGCTTCGATGAACTCACGAGTGATAGCTTAGCCAATGATTTTTGTGTTGCTTCAATTGAACTGGTGCTGTTTGCTGTCAGTATGGGTAGAGATTAAAGATGTGGGATTGTGGCAGTCAGCCAGCTAGTGTTCGTGGATCCTGGTTTTTAATCAACATGATGTTTGTCCTACAAAGAATTGGTTGCAATGGTTACAGTTGATTTTGTAGATTACATTGTTTCTTTCATCCTTCTGTAGCTTCTCTTTGGTTCTAAATAATTCTTGGTAGATTGTGGCTGTGGTTTGTGGGCTATTGCTATTCTTATAGGCTAGAGGATTCTGACTGTCATTTCTGATACTCTTTTTGTGTATGGTTACTTTTTGCATGGTGATGTTTGTGTGCTGTGTGCCGGAATATGAAGTTTTTTGGATAGCTGTTACGGAGAAAGACATCAAGCAGCTTTTCTTAGTATGTGGTGCTGCACAGTGTGTCCTTGCCCTTCTGAAGAGGATCCGGATACAGTTTCTTTTGTGTGTGGTGGGGTGTTTGCTTGCAAAGCTGAGAATCCGGTCAGTGTGCATGGGTTTGCGGTAGACGCATGTTTCCAGCTCTCCATTGTCTAATCTCCTAACGTCGATGTCGAGGAATTGGAGTCTGTTATCTGTTTCCTCTTCATATGTGAATTTGATCCCAAGGAATATATTATTGAGTAGGTGGTAAGTTTCTTCAATTTGGGAGTGCCTGATGATGACCAAGGTGTCATCAATATAGCATGTCCAGAATTTTGGTTTTAATAATTTTAACTGTTCTAGAAATTATCCTCTCCAGATAACACAACTTAGAATACAATTCTTTGTTCCCCCATTCTACTGTCAGAAAAAAAATACTTATAAGATACGTTATTATGAGTCCCATACTTGCGACCCTCCTATGTGCTTTTTAAATAGCAAGAAAAAGAAGAGTGAGAGGAAAGCTGGTTTTTGAAAGCCTGGCCTCCAAAGCCAGATCAGGATTCATGTCAAAGTCTCCTGTTTTAACATAAGAGAAATGCATTCTTTCAAAACCCAGGCAATGTTGAACTTTCAGAGTTTAGAATTAAAGCAACCATGATTTCTTAATGACCTTTCGCACAATATAAGTTTGCAAAGCCTGCAACCACTTGATGCAGGCGATGGGATCTCCAACAAATGCTGGTTTAAAAGCCCTGACATTCCAATAAAAAAGCAACTGTATTATAAATACCTGATCACTGTGCGACATAACAACTACAAAACCTTATGCCCAAAGTCACTGCCTTGTTAATCAGAAAATTATAGCATATTACATCAGAAAGCAATTTTACAATACAGCACAACAATTGGATGCAGTCCCTTCACCATCCATCAGTGATTTTCTCCTTGCTAGGTTGAGTTCAATAAAGCAAGTAAAAAGCTAGGCAAAGCTAATATGACCAAATGCAGTAGTATATAGTGATTCTTAACACACTTTCTCAAAGAGTTCTTCTTCATAAATATAGGGTGGGCTGGGGTGAGGTAGGCTCAAGTAGGATAGAATAGAATAGAATAGAATAATTCTTTATTGGCCAAGTGTGATTGGTCTTAGTTCTTAAAACTAAGAATTTAAGGGGAATTTCCTTTGGAAAGCACTACTTGATTGACAATCCAGGAGACATTCCAAATCATTCCTTATTTGAAAACTATGGAGACATACTCCCATGTGGAAAAGTTAGAGAACCTGTGATTAACACAATTCTGGGTCAATAGATACTATCCTAGGAAAGTAGTACTATGTAACAGATACTATTGTACATTGTCATGATAATCTTAAAAGGATTTTTCATTTTTTGTCCTTATTGGCTCTTTTAATAAACAAACTTTATTAATAGTATTGCTATTCAGCCAAAAAGACAAAAACGATAAGCCTACAAACTTTAAAAGCTATTCCTGACTGACACTTTGCTAGTAGGTATTGCCGGCAGATTCTATATTTGTGAAAACAATGTTTCTTCTTTTTCTGCTCAATAAAAAATTAGCAGTAATATTTAGTTGTATATACTATGCTGAAGCTTTTCTCATATTTTTAAAGTTTTTCATTAATCATACATTACAACAGGTTTAAACAACACAAACCTTGTGTTTAAACAACACAAACCTGAGATTTCAGTATGCGGAAGTATAAAAGTTTAAGATTTTGATTTTAAAATATGAATTTTAAAATCATATAAACAATACTATTTTTAATTGAGAATACACTCTAGAACCTAATAAATGGGAGAAGTCAGGCAGAAATAATCATGTATTAATTCTCTACATTACAAAATCTTTTCAGAAGCTATTATCAGAGCAAGAGGCATTGTGGTTGAGATTCAGGGTGGGAGAAATCCTTTGTGCTACTGAAAGCTATTGTTCCTCTCCTACTGATGAAATTGTACTTGCAAATCTGCCATTCAAGGAGGCCAAAAAAAGGAGAGGGAAGAGTCCAAAGCAGAAGAAAAAGAATGACGATAAAATAGTTATTTCTAACTATAAACTTGAATTAATATACATATGGCCTCAGGCTTTTTTTTTCAACATATTGCAAACTAACATTTAAATCCAAAAAAAATTATCTATAATACTAACTTGAAAAGTGCAAGAGTGGCTACATTTTTCAGGATGATTCCACTGAAATCAATAGACCCTGCTTTGAGGTAATTAATTTATTGGGAGCACATTTTTGATTAAACTAAAATACATACCTGAAGTTTAAATTAACAATGACCTTTAAGTAGACTAGAGAAGAGAAAAATTTGTCCTTGGAATAAAAAGAAGAGCACATTAACTTGTATCTCATTAGGAAGGGCATATACTGAAGTCTTCTTTACACTAAATTGGGATTTGTATTGCTTTGGACCTTATTTTTTACAACAATACTCATTATCATTTCAGAGTTTAATAATATTTTATGGAATAAAGTGAGCCTAGTAAGATTTCTGAGGAGCATATCCCAAAAAGTTTGTTAAAGTTCTCATCAAATTAATTGAACTAGTATCTAGTGAATGTGTGATGCAATATGGCTCAACATAGGAACAAGACCTGGTGGTAACAAACAGTATTTAGATCCAACAATGTTCTTTTTTATTGTCACTAGAATAAGATCTTTCTCCTTAGTGTTGGAGTCTCATAAGAGATTCTTCAAAATTGGAAGGTTTGGATCCAAGGAGGGAAAGAACACCCTCATAGTTCTCTGTTCTTCAACATCATTTTGGATGTTGATCCAAAATAATTTTTGGCAGATGTCAGTTCATCATCCGAAACAAGGTCAAATGAATGCTTTCATGAAGACTGAAAATGGAGACAGCTGCAGTCAAAGAAGAAGGTACCTTTCTTTCTACTATGAGACTCTATGAAGAGGTTGGAAAGATTAGACAAAATTGACATATACAAAAAGCAGATGGATTTCTGGGAACTCTAGTTTATTCAAATCACTGAGAAAGGTCATGCCATGACCACAGATCTATTCATCTAAAGCTGCACAATGATCCTTCCTCAACCTTCAACCTCACAAAGAACTGGGGAAGAAGGTACTTTATACATTTAAGAAGGATTAATATTTATCAACAAAGAGAGAACCTATTAGATTCAGCAAATTTTCAAAGATGCCATAATGGAAACTTTTAATAAAAAGTAGCATGTTGCTTTCTTGTTAAAAAGAAAAGTCAAAGTAAAACAGAATGCAGCTACAGTTCTTTATTACCCATATTTCTCAGGGTACTGAAATTTGTTACATTAGGACATGCTAAAATGTTAATAGCATCCAAGAGGTTACAAGAAAGTTGAGGCAGGCTGTATGTTTACGTATAAAATTAGGAGCTGTTGCATATTTTCCTAGCCATCTCTTATATCAAGCAGAAGAAGAAAAAGAAATGTTTGGTATGTGAAAAACATGAGTTTTTTTTAAGATCTGAATTTCATTTGATACTTAATAAATTTCAACAGGATCAGATCTGTTGACGTATTAGCATTTTCTTCTTGATTATTTAGTCTACTCATTACTTAATTTTTGTTAAAAACATTTTTGTGGATAGATTGTGTGCTGTGTATGAATATATACACTTTACACATTTATACTAATCTGAATACTAGCATATTTTCATTGTTTCCTATCACCTTTTTAGTATCCTGATGCTGTACAATATCTATTGCGTGAGCACTATTTGTATTAACAAAATTCCATTAAAAGAAACATACATGTTTTACATTATGAGATAGAGATGACAGAAATCCTGAATTTAACTCCACACCAACCCCCTGCCAATAACCACAGCAACATAAAGGAAAATTGTGGGAAGAGATTGCGATATGGAATCAGACATACAAACAAGAACAATGCACTTGTTCATCGGGCAGAAAAGAACCTCTGGGAGAACTGTGCACGAAAGCGGTTGTGTCAAACTTGTTTTCTGCCTTGCATTTCCAACACAAGCTCAACAATGATGGAAGGAAGCAACACTTTGCACCTCTTCTCACATTTCTGTGCGTTGCTATGCAAGGATCGCAAGCAAAGTACAGTTATGCCTTATGGAGAGAGAAAAGCCACTTTGGAACCAAAGGAGGAATTCTGAAGCCCATGCTGGGGGGCCAACGCAGTCAAGGACAGAGGCAAAGTGGAAATCCTGACCAGAGATTTGTAGAAGGCTACCGAGGCCAGCAAAGGCTTCATCTTTGGAAAGGGCCACTTTGGGATGCCAAGGGCACCCTTGGGTGAAGGGAATAGGACCGCCCATCTCTTAAAGATGAACCCCTCCTCGCCCCACCTCCAGCTGCCGGCCATCCTGGGGGATTATTATCCCCCCCCCCTCGCCAAGGGAAATCTCTCTCCCAGTCACCTGAGGAAGAGGGGGAAACTGGAAGGAAGGACTGGGGAACCCTTGCCTGGCGCTGAGGGGGGTCAGGCTAACCAGGGCTAGTGGTAGATGAGGCGATGGCGGCGGGAAAGGCGCGCGCGTTTTGGGCGGAGAGGGGACTCTCATCAGCGCTCGCCAAAGCCGGGAGTGAGAGAGAGGAGAGAGAGAGAAAAAGCATCAAACTGCCAGTCCGAGCCGAGCTGCTTCCTACGAGGCCCCGGGTCCCAATTGGCTGGCGTGACCAGAACTCTGAGCATGTGCAAAAAGACTTTTTTACTTCAGGGCGCTCCGCTGAAGGGACGGCTGCTGCCGGAGCCCGGAGGCAGGTCCCTTACCTGCCGCCATGACTCGCCTCTCCGAGGGGTTCCCCATCCCTAGAAGAGGCCGCTCCAAAAGGAGAAGCTCCCGTCCTTCTTCTTCTTCTTCGCCGCCGCCGCCGCCACGCCGGTCCCCCCGTTCCCCTTCTCCGCCGCCAGGCCGCACAAAGGCGGGAGGCGGCGCAGACAGGCTTTCCCAAGTCCCAC
The DNA here is from genome assembly GCA_026931265.2 of Tropidonophis doriae. NCBI lineage: Eukaryota > Metazoa > Chordata > Lepidosauria > Squamata > Natricidae > Tropidonophis > Tropidonophis doriae. The sequence goes on along the minus strand of JAPKID020000860.1, from coordinate 565 downwards.
GCGGGTCCTCCGGGGCGGAGGTTGGGGGGTGTCGGCAATCGCCTTTCTCGTCTCTGGGATCCCCCGGCGGTGGTGGTGGCCGCCGCCGCCGCCTCAGCGGAGCAAGCTGTCCATCATCGCGAGGCGCGAAAACTGGGGAGGGAGGGAGGGAGGGAGGAAGGGAGTGGGGGGCCCCCACGACGACAGACGCCCACCCGTCCCAACCGCCCGCGCCGCGCTCTGCCCCGCCTTTATATTCGCCCGCGCTCAACCTCTGCCGTCGGCAGCAAAAGCACATGGCCGGTCCAACCGGTTGCCATAGCGATGCCTCCTCGCCACAGGTTGCTGACAGCGATTGGCTGACGCGGCCTGGGGCTCCTTCGAACGCCTCCGCCTCTACGCGAGGCTCTGAATGGGTGACGCCTTTGTCACTCATTTGTAAAAAAGCGCTTCCTTCGCCCGGCCTACTGCGTGCCCGCACACACAAGCGCCGGTTTTGTGTGTGTGTCCCCGCTCTTGCCAAATAGAAGCTGAAGGGAGAACAATGCGGGGAGCCTCTTTCTTCCCTCAAGTTCCAAGCATAAAT
>JAPKID020000859.1:0-16352 GCA_026931265.2 Tropidonophis doriae | reverse complement strand
ACCAGAAGACGGAAGGGAAAAGAGCAGGAAGCAAGATAGCAATAGGGGAAGCCTACTGGAAAGCACAGGGGCCAACAATGGAGCAAGAGAAACTTCACCAAGGTCCTATCAGGAGGAAACAGCTGCAGGCAGACAAAACAACTTCGAGTTACAAATTGTGAAGTGGCTGACAGTCCAAGGGGGGGGGGGCTGTTTCAAAGGCCAGTAGCCAAGGCTTGTGGCCCCCAGAGACCAAAGGCGAGACCACTCACAGCGGCTGTGACGGAGGGGTGCCAAAGAGCAGAGACTTACGGCCTGCAGTGTGTTCCTTGCCAAGGTGAGTTTTTCCTCACAGCTGAGGGTCCCATTCTGAATCTTGTTTGCTCTCTGCAGCAGCAGCTCCAGTCTGCAAAATAAGCCCCAGTCACTATTTTGAAGAGAATGGATGAGTCACTTCTTTTTCTAAGTAAAAGCAGGGATATTTATCTTTATAGAGTTTAAGCCTCACAGAGGCAACACAGAAAAAAAATCTTTCCCAACTCTCACACTGCCCAGCGTGGGGAGGGGGGGCGTTCACCTTTCCACAGCTGGTCGTAGAAGCTTTTCACGCTCCAGCATCTCTATGATCAGCTTTCCCCACTCTTCCTCCACGTCGTTGGGATGGTAGCCCTGTGGCAGCTTCAGGCGTCCAAATTCAATCCAGACCTAGATTCAGACAACAGAGGAGGAGGAGCCGTTTCTCCTGAGCCTGGCCATAGGACGCACGCTGTACAAAGAGGTCCTCTCCTGGGCTTTGAGACCCAAACTATTCATTCTTTTGTCTAGCTTGAGGTGCAGCAAAGGAGAATGGCCTTCCAAGAGATTCTCCTCTGCATAACCGTACCTTGTCCAACAAATATTGTTTAGACAAAATTTAGAGAGTCTTAAATAACTTAAGGCACAGGAGGCAAGGTGTAAAGTCACTGAGTTTGAGCTAAATTTCAGTCATTTCCATTGAAAACAACTAGGGAGCAGCCGCCAGAGATCAGGCCTAGAGAGATAGGTGTGATTGTGACCACAGGATTTGGCAGAAGCCTACTTGGGGCAGGAAAAGGGCCTGATCCACCACCTTCCATAACTTCTATGCCCCTCCCAGGGAAACTGCTCCCCCCCCCCATGCACACACATTTAGCACTACAGAGAGTTAGAAGAGAGACTTGGTTCATGCTATAAAACTTCACTGGGGGGGGGGGGGAAGCTGAAGTCAGTGCTTACTTGTAACTGACACTTATGTGCCAGATTTAAGGGAATGCAGAACTGAAATTCTGCACCATCCATTAAAAGTCAAGCCAAGGTAATCCTTGTTTTAAGACACCCCAATACAAGTCTCTTACCTCCAGCAATTTGTATAACTCTTCAATGCTTCTTTTTTCTAACTGTTTTGTTGGGATTTCTGTTTCTTTAAAGTGGATATACTGGTTATAAAGTGCCTGCAAAATCAGAGGGTTTATCCATGAGTTTATCTTTCTTAAAGAAGGCAAGAAAGATAAAAGAAGGGGAGGGGGGAAATGCATTGCATTTTGAGCTGTGGAAGTTCTTAGAAGAAGTGAGATCATAAAGGGGAACGTCTCGCTACCAAAGCTGGTGCTGCCTTTTGGTTATTTGGGCCTGTGTTGACTTCCAATCTCTCACAGAAAGCCAGACGGAGGCCTCATTCAGCAGAAGGCAACTTCCCAGGATCTTTGGCTCAATCCTTTCCCAACGTTTAGTTTCCTTCCTGCAATCCTGCTATTCCTTGTTACCTTCCCCTGGACCAGGCTGGCTGGGGAATTCTGGGAGTTGAAGTCCATCAGTCTTAAAAGAGCCGACTTTGCAGACCCCTGCCCTGGACCATTCTTGTTCCTGACTCTCAATCCACAAGAATTCACATCTGGATCATCGCGTGAGAGACAACACGCTTTAAATGGGGCTGCCCTTCATGCAGATAACGTGGAAGCTGCTGGTAGTGCAGAATGTACAGCCACACTGTTAGCTGGGGAAATCTGCTTCCAGAGAGCCTTGCCCATTGTATTCCACCAGTAATTTTCAGGATTCAATCGAAGTGGGGACTATACAGACACACATGGTCTGCTACCAGGATACATCAGGATCTGCCTGAGGATGTCTGAGGATGCCTGCCCAGTCCAGGTAGCTAAGACATTTTCTGCAGTGGTCCTTATATGGTGGATTCATATGCTGCCCTCCCCTTCTTACATTTCAGAGGTGCTGAAAACCTCCCCCCAGCTTCCCCCCCACGGGGCCTTTCACTACAATGTGGAATTGTGGGCAACTACCTGCTTTATCCATTTTGATGTTTTAAGGTAGGCTTTGGATGACATTGTGCATCCCCTAAAGTCTGGGGACCGCGGTGGCCTATAAAATAAACCACCAGAGCCAATCCTCCCTAGCACTTAGCTATAGCAGGAAGATCCTTGCAGCCAAATGCTTTTCAAAATCTTTCCTTCCACTTCAACCCATTTGCATTTTGGGTAGAAGGGGGCTTCCACAAACGACAGTGCAGCAACTGAAACCAGGAGCCGCTTCAGATCTGATAAGAGGAAAACTGGCCAGAACTTACCTTGAGCTTTACAGGGTGTTGGGGAAAAGATTTGTCACACATCTGTATCGTATGCTGCTTGATCCAGCTGATGAGCGTTTCTACACAGGTTTGATATTCTAACCACTTTGTATCCACTTCCTACAAGAAAAAGGGGAAATCAAGGACAATCGGTACTGGATGGAGAGGAAACACCAGGCAAAATCATCCAGCCAGAGAAGCATCAAAATGAGGCAAAAGAAAAAACAGAGGCCCAAATACACCCCCCTTCTCTTTGGCTTTGCAAAGGGGCCAAAGGCCAGGGCCAAGGCTCCAAGGCCACCGAGAGGCGGCTGGGTAGGACGGGGCCTCAGCACCAAAGGAAGCCCATCCTTCCTTTCTAAAAGCTGAGTTTCCACCAAGAGGCAGCAAGGAAGAGGAACGCGTAGAAGCACGGCTGACTTTCTAACCTGACATCGGCCAGAGCAGCCAGATCACAACTGCCCATTCCCTGCCAACACATCTCACACATCATGTCAATGTGAGAAAAGTTGAAGCAGGACAGCAACTTTTCCTAAAATCTTCAATTCTTTTAATTTAAAAAAAATTAGAAGCACAAACTATCAGTCCTTTAATCGTACGTCCACTATTTGTATTGTAGTTGACCAAAGGCCTTGGCTATCCTATCAGTTCATTGCCTTTCTCTTTACACAGGGACATCATTCACTTGGAAACAACGGTGGTAAGAAGCTGCAGAAAAGCCAAATGTTGAGTGAACCCTCCAGGCTGAACAAAGGGTAGGAAGACTTACAGTGGCACTAATTCCTTCTCCTCCCTCAGGGACTTTGGGGAAGGCATCATAAATTGAAGACACGTAAGTGATTACAGATTTTTCATCTGGTGAAGGGACATCAACATCTGAAAAAAAAGAAAAATGACTTGTGTTTAAAGCTTTTTCACAACAGCATTACTTCACATTTCACGTAGGGGGATCAAGATTGTGGTGTGATCCACCATGGAATATAAATTCTCTTATGAACCAGGAAGATTATTTTCTCTTGAACTCTTCTGCCCTAAAGTGGTGGGGTTTTTTACATCCAATGAATAACCTTCTCTCTCCTTCTTCAGCAAAGTGTTCAGAACAGAGTTTTTACCATCTACAATCTCAAGTTGCATAGTTCATAAGAAGCTGTATGGTGCACTGTTCAGACTGGAACTAAATGTAAGGCTCAGATTCTACAGGAATCAGTGCAGATCTATTTTAATCCACTAAATGCCTTCAGAAAAGCTGGAGAGGCCTACATGCATCTTGGGGCAATGTTGACTTTTTGATGGAAGCAAATTTTTAAAAGTGCTTTGGAAATCAGTAATGCTAGATAATAATAATATAACCAGTCATCAACATATGACCACAATTAAGCCAACCATTTGAATCAAAAGTCATTGCTTTGTTATGCAAGGCACCTGTGTGATCATCTCACTCAACAACTACAATCCTAGCTTCATCCCCCACTGCAGTTGTTAAGCAACCACACGGGGGACTGTGGGGGAGACCCTGCAAAGCCCTACGCCCTCTGGTTAAACTTCTCAAGCAACCTCAGAGTGCTGAGAAGTGAAGGAGGAATTTACCTGACTTAGAAAGATGCTGCCAGTATTGTAAACCTACTTGGTTTGGTCACTTCAACATCTAAACTCTCTTGCCTTCCAGGGCCCAACTTTTTCAACTTATCTCCACCAAATGCAACTTCCCGCCAATGCTCCCTCAATCACCTTCTGCATCCAACAACCTGGTGACACCAAGCCGTTCAGCAATCTCAAAGGCCTGCTCCAGGTTCTCTCGGTTGCTTTGAATATAAACTCTCTCCATGTCCACAAGATCTGGTCTGTAGGAAACAGAGAAGCCAAACTATGACTCAGCATTTGCAAGTAAGTGGTACAGATCTGTTAAAGGAGAAAAGGAACAGCCTCGTCCCACCTGGGGACACCTCTGTGAATGTAGATGATTTGCGAAGGGATGCCTGTCAATGGTTAACTTCTGAGGAGAGCCTACTGAGAAGGCCAGTGTGCTGATGGCATCCTTCACTAACAAGGAAGGTCTTTTTACAAGAAAAGCTTTGTGAATTGGTGGGGTGAAGAGGTGGGGAAGCACCCAAAGTTTTGGTGTCTCTACAGAAGAAAGCCCCTCAACCACCCTTCAGTAGCACCATGGGGTCCAGCTGTAGGATATTGATCCCAAATTCTTTACGGCCTCTACGTGGAGCCAAGCTATGGCAGCCCAAAAAAAGGCATGTTAGCTGGCAGCCTTTTAATGTGTTAGTCTGCAAAATGTGCTTCCAGGCTGCTTCTGGTTGCAAACAAAAAATATATCAATAAAGGTTGAAAAAAATAAAATTAAACAAAAGATTGAATTCAGTAAAACTGGTTAGTCAGAAAAAGTGGCAAAGAAAAACATTGTATTTTGTTTGGGACACCAGTGACAGCCTGGACAGTTTCAATATCCAGGTGCAAAATACAAATAAGGCTCATCAGAATCGTCACCTACTTTGGACAAATTTCCCTGACATGGTTGAGATGGAGGAGAGAGCTTCTACCTACCGATATCTATGGATGACAGCATTGAACATCTTTCCATCACTCCAACAGGAAGAGAAGTTGGTGCACTTGAGTCCCACGTAACCAGCCGTTACTTTCTGTGACCACAAAAGGAGCTTTTCTTTAGCAGTCATGTCCCCAGACTCTCCGCTGATGTAGATGTCAGAGATCTGAAGGACAAAAGCAAAAAGGCGAGGCCTTCAGATGGCCACCCACCTGAACAGCCCATGTTCCAGTGGGAGAAGAGGCCACACCATACACTGAGGACTCCTGAGGTTGAGAGGACGCTTGTTTTGTTGGGTGATTTTTTTTTCCCAAGGGGGAAAATGAGATGGATCCATGTGATGTGACTCTTTGGAGCAATTTTCTTCACAAAACGCAACAAAAACAAGAGAGAATTGTCAGCTGGAAGAGGAGAAAATGTGATGCATTACAATATACAACCCCTACCAAACCCACCCAACTGATCAAGCTCAAAGAAGCAAGAATTATTCAGATTTTAGAAAGGTTTCTTTAGTGTTAGATTGGGGTAAAGACAAGGTCTTGGAAACCACAAAAGGTTTCTGCCCCTGCCCTCATTTATTTAAGGTGGAGTTCATCTGAGTGCTTTGAAACAGTTCTTCCTGGGTTCCCTCCAATCTGAACTAAGCTGCCAATGATGAGATAAGCTGTCAATTGTTTTTTGACTGCTAATTTCTTGCTTCCATCCTTTCCTCCCTCTGTACAATCCCAGCTCTTATTCTTGAATAAAAGGCTAAGTTGCAGCTCATAAACAGGTGCCTCCTCTCCCCCAGAAGAACCACAAACAAAGCAGGGACACTGAGTGAGAAAGAAGCAAGATCTGGCTGCAGGAAACCCAGGCCGTCTTCTGCTGAGGCTCAAATGCCCCACAGCTGCCCATTTTAACAGCATCTGAAGAGAGGATGGCATTAGGATCTCCTTCACCCAGAACTTAAGTCACAGATCAAAAGACAGAAGTTAAAAAGTCATCGAGCTGTTTTCTAGCCTTGTCCGACTTCCTCCAGAAGGTCATCAGCAGGCAGAGGAATGAACAGAACATAAAACACCCTTTCTGGATGCAAGGAAGTGCGCAGGGCCCTTCACTAGGAAGGATGGATGCTTTACAAAATGTATGGCCAGGGTAGGAGGTTCCTGGATTTCAAAGGACTTCCTAGCAAATAATGTCCTTAAAAGCAACTGCATGGCTAGCTGTATCAGGTTTCATAACCCCTAGCTACAACGCGGCAGAGACTTCAAGAAGTGGGTATTGCTACATCAGTTGATTTGGTGCAAACAAGAATATACACAATCTGCCCCATACACAACGCAGAAACCAAGCCCTATAGCTTAAGATCACTTAAGTCCACAGCTTTAAATCTTAAGCCTCTTCCTCCTGCTTTTTTGAGTCAGCAGGCTTGGGGCTGTTCTTTTCCCAACCTTGAGATTGTATTGCTCACACAATTGCTACCTGGTCTAAGCAACACTATCCAGTAACACTACTTTGGCCCCTACTGGTTGTGTGGTCCAAGAAAACCAGCCTGTTGACAGCCAAAGTCACTCTTCCTCTCTCCTTGGTGAGTGAGTGAGCCAACCTGGGTATCCCTTTCTCCCACAAGAAGTGCAGCTGACTTAGGGCCCTACCCGATCTTTCCAGTTGCAGCCAGCGGTGGTCCATGATTGAGCTGCAACCTTCCAATAGTTCTGACTCCCCAGCTGCTGCCTGGCATATGCAGATAAACCAATGTGGACTCGGATCTCCCCAGGATGCTTCCTCTTTATTTTTCCAACTCTGATATCATTGGCGCTTAACCTTCGACATTCGCAGAATTGAGGGAGAACGGTATCAGCAGAGGAGGAACATAAATACGATGAAGCGTTATCTGTCAGAGATCCAGACTCAGACAATACAGCGTATAAATATTTGGCAACAAGATCCTGTTGCTGAATCAATTAAGTTATTTATAGTCTACTGTACGAATTGATTTTCCAAATGAGCATATATTAAAGGAAAACTTATTCAAGTAAAAATAATTACTACATTAAGCATTAGAATTAGAATTGTAACTAGAACAATACTATATGGTCATCTGTCATAAGATACTTCCAAGATAAACATTCCTCATTAGGCTTTCAACCAGGCTCAGTCCTAATCCAACAATCAGATACAATTAATGATTGTTTATAGACTCAGAAATCATGGTTTGAACTGTTTTATGAACAGCAATCTTTTCCTGTAACAGTTAAGTGTTACATCTTCATTGAATAAACAACTATGAAAAGGTGGCTAATTTATTACCCTCACTACAAAATACACAAAGATGAATCCAAATCCTGGTATCATTAGAAGTGACTATATACATTTTGCAGAACAAAACTTTCCTTAATCATAATTTGTTCAACAAGCCTGGGCTAAATGTGGTCCTATCTGGGCTTATCTAGGGGAGCAAATCCTGGATTTTTGTGGTAGAATGGAGTCTGGATTCCCAGCAGGGAGGGGCTGTATTCCAGGCGACCAAGAGACAGAAAAGTTGAGATGGGTTGGGAAGAAGAGGACTAAGACAGCTCCTCCCTAGAAACTCTCACAATATACCCCAATGATACAATATTCCCAAGTAGAGTTCTATAGACAGGGGAGAAATACTAAAGGAAACTATTTGGAAGTAACTTTATATATGTTTTTTCTTGGTTCTTGGGGCCTGACAATTTTGTACCCCACCTTGACAGTATCCTCTGCTGCCCAAAAGGCCAACCTGCTCATGTTCCAGACATCTAAAGCTTCACAAGAAGAGAAAGCAGAGAACAACTTCAGCGCCTGGACTCCCCTCCCCCACCTCGCTCCGGCCTTGCTCCATGCAACAGAGTCCCCATCAGACCTGAACTCCCAGAAGGGAAGGCGCTGCCTGGTGCGCCAGGGAGGCCGCGAGGGCAGGAATGGCTCTGGGATTCAGAATGGATGGCCTAAGTAAAGGCTGAGGTTCTTGAGGGACTGCAAGGCAACCGTCGGGCTCTCCTGTCGCCAAGGCCACATCCACACTCTACCTGCCTGCGTCCTTTTTGCACAAACCGTCCAGAGCAGCCCAGGAAAAGCGATGGCCCAGTGACCCAATTCCCCACAAGAGAGAGAGAGAGAGGGAGAGGGAGAGAGAGAAGGCGAAGGCTGCCAACCGCTTTTGAGAAGTAGGCGCCCTTTCAGGCTGCAGAGGAGTGTCGACAAAAGAGGTGAGGGTCCCGTCACTCAGCTGCTTGTTAGATTTTCACTTATTAAATATGAAGAGAAAAGGCGATGCGTGAACAGGCAGCAACATGATTGCGCTGGAAGGAAAGGCGGCTGAGCCGAGAGGATGCCCATTCCTGTTTTCATTTCAGAAAAACCACTGCAGGGGTTGGCAGGTTCAGAGCAGCTTCTCCCAGGAAGGCGGATGCCGGTGGAAGAGACCAGGGCAGTGGTCCCTCCCTTCTGCAGGAGGCCAGATTCGGGGAAAGGCTGCCTTAGAGGGTCTCTGGGGTCCTGCTCTTCCTCACCTGGTGACTTTCACTTCAGGACAGGATGTAACCTGCGGAGCCAAATTGCCAATCCAGGATACATAACAATTGGGCAGCACATTCCTCTGCTCCAGGGCATCACAAGTTTTGTCTGGCCTTGTTAAGCAATAATTGGCTCAACCTGCCTCAGCTGGCAGTCAGGAGAAGTGGGAGTCTCTTGCCCAGCCTCATCCCTGGAGTCAGATAATTTACTTACTTCTTCCTTTCTTTCCTACCAGTTCTACTGTCAATTGGATGAACAAGAATTTGACTTCAAAATGTATTTTAAAGGAGCAGAGAATTTTGGAGAAACTTCCTGGGGAGGAGTGTGAATGTGCTTGCCCTAATTTGTTGACAAGATGGCTAACAGAAAGTTCGTCGTTGGTCTACCTGACATCACAACATCACCTCTTCCTTTGCTTTCACTGAGTCCGCAGGGAAGGGGTCCTGGGTCCTGGTCCCATGGGGGACCATGCCAGAAACTAGAGAGAAGCAGGGATCCTGGAGCAGGAAGAGGCCTCGGAGATTGACAAAGCTCAACTTGTTTTTCAATGCACCCCTGACCAAGGTGGCACAACCTCTGGCCAATGCAACTGGTGAAGGGGAACCTACTGACACATTGGGGACTGGCTCCACCCTTGAGTTGCCAGGAATCTTCTAACCCTGCCTTCCTGTCACATGAATTCTCCATTCCTCATGATAGGGAACAGATCTTGGCCCTCTTCAGTGAAATACACCAACAGGAAATTTGCATTATATTTATTTATACAAAACCCTCCAATCTGCCCAATGTATACACTTTGAATGGTTCTGTTAACAATGACAACTCAAAGATAAACAGTCTCAGCACACATTGCAAAGGCTCTCCCTATCTGTCATCAGGACCAAATAATCAGCAGGGCAAGATGAACTTAACTCCCTTCAGGAAGGATAGTGGTGATGGGTGGCGGCGGCGGCAATAAGAGAGTGTGAAGTTGAGGGCGTTCCACAATTTGAAGCTACCACTAAGAAATAACACCTGCACTTCTCAGAATGCAGACCCACAGCTCCCCCTCCCCCCAGATGCTCTGAACATTCAAGAGGGTCTGTGATACAATGGGGCCAAGGCACCAAGGCTTTATAGGTTATTGACAACTCTTTCAACAGGACTTAGAAGCCTAGTGGGAACCAAGAGTGAGCCAAGTATTAATACTATGCTACTAAATCTATTCCACTGCATTTTGGACCAAGTCCCACCTTGTCTCAGATGGGACAGTGGAGGCCAAGAATGGACCCTGGAGAAAGGAAAACATTCCCACATTACAAACTGACCTTCCATAATCCAAGAGTGATTTTCCATGCCATAAAAATCTAAATTTCCTGCATGCATGACTGGAATGGGTGCAATGATTGATCAAGAAACGGGCAGTGGAGTTGGCATCAATGGGAGGGCTCAGATGACCACAGGCTGAAATAACAAAGTGGCAAGAGGCACGTACTGGATTGTGTCAATCTCTGCTCCCCTCCCCCTCATTATAAAAATTATACTGTAACCCAAACTGCTACCAGCTGCCACAGTTGGGACAAGAGGGTTCATTTATGTAGCAGTTAAAGGACTAAGAGAAAAATCTGGGGAACTCCGTGCTCCCCTCCTACCTAGCCATGGAAACCCACTGGATGGTTATGAGCTGGAACCCTCTCCCCAACCAGGCATAGGGATGCCGTGAAGACCTTCAACCAGGAGCAAGGAGGCCCAGGCCCTAGACTTCTCTTAGGCATGGATGCCAGCTGAAGATGGGGGGTGGGCAGTCTGCCAAAGGAACAAGAGATGAGCAAACCAATTCCCCAAATCCTGCCAAGCAAATTGCACTGGTCTCTCCATGCGTCACCAGGAGCCAAGACTGACCAGAAGGGCCATCTCACACACAGGGACCTAGAAGGAAAAGACCCATGGAAGGTTTGCAAAACCACCCATGGGAAAAAGCTGCGTCCCCTCCCAATTTTGAAACAAAGTACAGGAGAATTTGGGACCCACAGAAGAAAACCATACTTTATTCCGCAGCCTATTTGGATGCCCACGGAAGGGTCTTTTCAGGCATAAACCTTCCTCCCTAGCCAGCTTGTCCCGTGGCTCTGCGTAGGAGAGGGCAGCCGCAGTTCAGACAGGCTGAACTGAGGGACACGGATTCTGCCCCTGGCAGCCTGGGCGTCTCTTCCCCCCCTCCAGCCAAGAGGCAGAAGAGACTCAAATGGCTGCTCTCTACCTCTCCAAGAAGCTTCCAAGCATCCCCAGAGAGGGGCGGTGGTTGGGGATGGCGGCTCCAGCAGCAGGCCTGTCCTTGGCATTATTTTTATTGGAGGAATAGGATGAACTGGACTGTAAGGCAAAGGAAGCTCCCGGCTCGAGGGACCACATCAGGCAGTGAGCATCATGGGAGAGTTATCTGGAGCACCTGGTGCCCAAAGGTCACAGAACCCTTGGTGAGAAAGAGGTGCTACTTCCTTCTTTTCTAGCACAGATGCACATTCCAGGCCCAACAAGAACAAAAGCAAAATTCTCCTGCTCCAGACAGTCAGAGCAGGGCTAGGAAGCCCGAAGGATGGCGATGAAATAGATCGGATCTATACATGGCTCCTTTCTCTGCTACAGAAAAAAGCTTTTCAGAAGAGCAAAGTAGGACATTTTTATGTTTAATTGCTGCTCTTCAAAAAAACGATACAGCCTTCTTTCTGATCATTCATCAATTCAATGGTTGTTCACACACAATACAGGAAACCCTAAACTAGTTAGAGAAAAGTAAGTTCATATTATTTCCCCCCCCCCCAAAATAGACAAGAGAATAATTTAATGTGGGGGCCTGATTCAGGGTGCCTGCAAAGAAAATAGATGCTTTGCCACCGCAAGTGCAATCGCAAACTACCTAAGGATACTCAGCCAAGTTTAGCTTGTGTGAATGTAGATATTCAGTTCCATTGTAAAGTTATATTTTGTTATACATTGGAAAGTTAATTCCATGATGAAAGACAGCCACAATGTTTACTTGTTTGGATAACACAAGAATTCTAAAATGAAAAAGAATCCTTTTCTTCCTCCTTAGAAATATTAGTCACATTTGCTGGTGCTTGGTAGAGACTTTTAAAATAGATGGTGAAAATCAGAACCCTCAAATTTCTTGCCGTTATGGTTGCAAAGAGAGTTGGAAGTGCAAGCGGGAACATTTCATAATCAGAACTCTGATTTGGATGGACTGATTTGTAAAACAGGCATCAAGTAGCCTTCTGAGATTCTTCAGCTGGGTAGGGAATTCTGGGAGTTGAAGTCCACAAGTCTTAAAGTTGTCCCTGGTTGGAAACCCTTGCTGTCTCTTCTGAGGTTTCCCCTCGGGATGGAAAGGGTTGGAAGCTAGGGAGGCTGCAAAGGGCCGGAGAAAGGACCGTCTGCCCCATCTCACTGCCCCACTGCAACCTCCCTGGCTGACCCTCCTTCCCGGTCTCTAGGTAAATTCCCCTTGTGACTGAACTGATGTGTCAGAGGCCTAGGAAGCTGTAGTTAGCTAGACAAAGGAATGCACAAGGACAAACAAATACTGTCACACCACCTATACCTCCTTGCTAAAGAAGAATTGTGAAAATGCCACCTGCCAGCCATGTGAACCTAATAACAAAATAAATGTTTATTTGATTTCAAGTACAAAATCCAGTTCAGCCACGGCCCCAATTTCTCCTTTAGATCCTATTCTCAGTGCCTAAGAAATTACTGTTCTGTATCCCCTTGGCATTTAAACGTTCCAAAAAGTCACCTTGGAAACAGAAAAAACTTTTTTTATCTTAATGCATTCTTTCTGTTTTGATATATAAAAATTCCAAGAGACCTTCCCAAGTTCCAAAATATCCAAACTGGTCTATGTTGTCAACCAAGCCAGATGCGAAAATGGAAGTGTGGATGCCCTGATCAGATCTGAACATTTAACGAAAGAAGAGCTCTGTAAGAATTTCTGGACTGAGTTGGCTCTGTCTTTTCTATCTGCAGTGACTACATCTCCATGAAGGCTGAAAGCCAGAATGGTTCCATTTTCAGGTCCAAGCAAAACAAACCATTGAACTTGCCAAATTCACCTATGAAAGAGAGCATGCAAACTAGGACCTTTAAATCCAGCACAATTTTCCTGTTCCTATTCTTCTTCTTTTTTTAACCTTTAAAGTAGAGCAAGCCTTCTTTCTCTAAGGAGCCTCCCTATTGCCTTCTGGGATGCTCCCAATGTTCTGCTGTAGGAGAACGGCAGTCATCAATTGTGGGTCTCCAAGAAAGCTTTTCTGACAGGCCTCTGCCTTCGCGAAAGAAATCCCAGAGGACTTTGGCATCCCCAGAATACTGGCATGAGAACAGCTGCATGATGTTTATGATCTCTTCAGAAACACCCAGTAGCAAACCTGTGCATGCCAAGGGGCAGAAAGCTAAGAGGAAGAAGAGGAACAACTGGAAAGCTGTTTTAGATGCTACCAAGTAGCCACTGGGGAAGAAGAACAGACCAAACATTTGATGGCATTTCTCCTTTTTCTGATCTACTTTACTTGCTTATCAGTCTTGGATACTTAAATGGAAAAATATCAGTGAGGAAGGAAAGACTCTTACCATCCATAACAAACTGGTGAAACAGACCAGACTCTAAGCAACCTAGCTTTCTCACAAGCATAGGGGAGCTTAAAAATCAAACAAACGTGTAGTAAATAAGACGGAGAGGAAATCAAGTTAGCTTCCATGATTGTGTGGGACTGGAATCTGGGTCCTCCTGGGCCAAGCGAGTGACTTCTCCAATCCTCCCCACTGGACAAAGGGTGGGGATGGGGGCTAGGATCAAAGGAGATAGGCTTAGTATCTGGGTCTTCTTTTGATTTAGGTAAAGAACTGTGGACGTTGAGTGAATTCTGGTCTACTAGAAAACGTCCAGCCCCATATGTCTTCTTTCTATAACCTCTGCCCCTTAGGAACATTTTCAAGTTTAAATTCCATCTAACAAGAAATATGTCATGTAATTATTTTTTAAATCACATTATTCCTGAAAGGCACATATCAGCTGGGTGATCTATGTGGCTGCTGAGCTTCAAGACTGGCTGCTCTGCTCTGCTCTGCTCTGCTCTGCTCTGCTCTGCTCTGCTCTGCTCTGCTCTGCTCTGCTCTGCTCTGCTCTGGGGAGTCCTTATCCACGCTGCCCCATCATCTCCTACTTTTTCCCCCACTGAAAATTTGCAAATGTCACCCTTTGGGAATGCAGACGCCTGCTTTAAGACCTGAAGGAGGGGTTCCAGCATGCTTGCACATGACAGAAAGTCAACAGAAGTGGCCAGTTTGGCTACAGAGTCACAATGAGAGCTTGGAATGACCTCAGCTCTGCTTCTCAGAGCTGGCTGTGAACCTCCAGACTTCTCTTGCAATCTCTTGCTCCTGGCTGTGCAGGTGGGGGCAGATGGAAGGCAAATCCCAGAACATCTGAAGGACACAAGGCTGAATATTTTGTTGTAGAGTCAGACCAAGCAAGGTAATCTCCTTTCCTGCATAGTTAATTCCATATTAGATTATTCTGGAGGGAGGCATTCACAAAGAGAATTGAGTGGCCAACAGCCCACCCTATCTTTCAGCATCAACATTTCTTTCACCACTTGTTCTAAGCACCAGGGCTCGGCTCAGCATACCTGCGTTCCCCTCAAGTTAAAATGTGTCCCACCACAAGATACCCCCCCCAAACAGATCTAAGTTGAAAAGCCTAAACATTGTTCTGCTAAAGGGACAGAGAAGTCTGAAACTGCCACCCCTGTGAGATGGTCAGTGAAATATATCATCCCCCATCTTTAAGAGAGAGGGTGGGGGGCTTACTTCACATTTGGTCTCTTTGGAGTTCATGATGTAAGCCAGATCTGAGCCCCAGAACAAAAGACCCATCTCTTAAATAAACTTCTCTGAATTGCTTTTACATCCACACTGACTTCCTAGAATTATTCCAGACAGTTGGAATTGGACAACTTTGCAAAATGGTCCCTCTCATTACCCTTTCCAGTTTATCAAGATTGCAAGTTGTTAAAACTCACTCCAGGAAAACAACCTGAATTCCCACCCACTCACCCCCAAATTCCAACACCTCAGAAGGTTTGCTCTCTCTTGCCCTAGTCTCCAAGAGTTGGAAAAGAGAAAGTGCACTGACCCCTCCTTTGGCTGGCCTGCTGCTCTCCTTGGTGGCTCTTCTCTCGTCAGGTCCATCCGTCCCCCCAAAGGCAATGGGTCTCTCTCTGCAGAATGAAGCCCCGGTCGCCTTTACCAGCTGGTGCACTGAGTCACTGCCATATCCTGAGGAGGACTGGATGGCGCTGGAGGCTGACCCACTGAAAGAGACCCTGCTTTGGGAGGTTGGGATGCCACCTTCTCTCTTGCCAACAGGTGTTTCTTGTGCAGACGGACGTTGCAGAGGATTCTCCAACCCTTTGAGCTCCACCTGGTCCATCATAGGTGACGGCGTGGACAGCTCCGAGATAGTGCCCTTCTCTGCTGCATAAGAAGCTCCCCAAATAGTGCTCGATAGACTCTCATTTCCTTCTTCGCTACTCCAGTTCTTGTAGGACTCTTCCACCATCGTTGTCACTCCTTCTTGTTGTTGCAGGACCTCCAACTTTGGCTGAGCCCAAGAGCCCACCGCTGCCAGTTCTCCCAAACGATTCTCCCCTGGTACTCCAGGCACGGCCTCCCTGGGCAGTGGCACCAGAACTGCTCGGCTCTTGCCCAAACCCACCGGCCTCTGAAAAGCTACCAGTTGGCTTGCCACCTTCTCACGGTTCCGCTCTGCCGGGTTGTCTAGCAGGCGAGCAATGACTGTAGCTCCTTCTTCAAGAAAGTCTCCTGGGCTTCCAGATGGGGAGGAGATCTTTTCAGTCACCAGATGAGCTCGCTCCAGAGTCCCCTGAAACTTCTCTCTCACCTGCACGATGTGTCCTTGCTCCAGACTCTCCCTCTTCAAAGGCGGCCAAGCCTCCGCGGAGGAAGCAGCATGTGGGTGGAAGCCCCCAGCCTTTCCCTCCTCCTTCAGAGGAGACCATCTGAACTTCTTCAATGCCTCGTTCTCCTCCTCCTCCTCCTCCTCCTCCTCAGCTATCTCAGTCCTCGAGGAGAGTCTCTCTGCTCTTGGATCAGGCATCTCCGGGGCCATCGGCTTCTTCCCCTTCCTCTTCCGCCTGAAGCGAGCTCTCCTCTGGGGAGAGAGGGGAGCATTCCCCACCTCCCTGGCTGGCTCTTTCAGCTCTTTAACACAGCCCAGAATATTTCCCATCTCCGTGGTGCGCAGGGCTTCAGTGGCAATGCAGCGATGCTGCCACCGGCCTCCTGGAGAAATCCCAGCGGCTGCTTCATCAGATTAGGTGCCCATTTGAAAAATGCACACCACCGCAAGCACGCTCACAGTTGAATGCGAACACACACAGCCGCACATTAAGATGCTCCTCCTGCCGAGCTGCTGCCGTTTTCAGACAGCCATCTTACGAGGCTGGGAGCTGGAGGGAGAGACATTCAAAGCACCTCACTGCAGTTCAGAAATCACTTGACCCAAAATCAGCCAGAGCTGGGATTGGCTGCAGCAGCTTCTCTCCAAATCTGAGGTAATGGGAGGGCTCCCCTCGCAAAGAGAAAGCCACGGCCAGACAGAGGTGGCAGCGGCAGCAGCGGCGGCGGCAGGAGGGAGGGAGG